>VXAY01000710.1:434163-466412 GCA_013399855.1 Oxyruncus cristatus | reverse complement strand
TCTTTCTTTCTCTCTGTCTTTCTCTCTGTCTCTCTCTCTCTCTTCCTTCCTTCCTTTCTTCCTTCCTTTTTCTCTTTTTCTCTTTCTTCCTTCCTTCCTTTTTCTGGCTGGACCACAATTCCGATTTTTGACTATTTTGTTGTTTTGGAAGTGGAGCACACAAGTAAAATTTTTTTTTATTTCATTGAACAGACTTAAATATTAATAAATTAGGATAATTTCCTGACATGTTTAGGTAATTTAACTAAATTAACTTATCTAGTCTTATTACTGACTTAACATCTCCTTTTGTAAATCAGAACCTTCTTCTACTTGGCAAGGAGAGCACATAGTTAAAATGCAGTTCCAAAGCCGGGAGTTGAACTACATTTTAATAATTGGATTATTCACTTCTACTTACCAACATAAGTAAGATTTTCACAAACTGATCCCATGCAAGGAAAATGTATTTGGGGACTAGGTTGAAAAAAGTGTTCACAGACAATCTCATCAACCATATACACACTCGTGGAAATAACATAGTGGTAAAAAGCAAGGGGCTTTTTAAGTGATTTTTTTTTTTTTTTTGAGTATGCAATGATTCACTAGATAGAAAAAGCCACTAGGTGGCATTTGTGATTTATGAGGCTGGAATCACGGTTTAAATATTACATCCAATCCTTGGTTTCAAGACATTTAACATTCCAAGATGTTTAATTCAAGAACCTCCTTCTGTAATTAAATAAATGCACGGATTTTTCACTTCTGCAATATCATTTGGTAACCCATTTTCTGAAGTTTCCATTCAAACCATAGACTTCTCAGGCATGTATTCCCTGACCCCACAGCACCAGCTTACATAAGTAATTACTTGTCTACAATTAAGCTGTAAATAATGCAATCACTCCATTCTTGTCCTGTCACTCTAGTCCCAACCACAACAAATAGGGCTAATCACATACTTACTCAAGTGTGTAATTATTTACAGTTAAACTTCTGTCACTTTCACCCTGTTTGGAAACAGTAGAACACAACCTGTAATTAGCAAATGTTGCTGCAGGCACTTTTACTTGGAAATATGCCATGGATTCAGCACCTATGTAAGCAAAGAGGTAAAGCCTTTGATCCAAGATTCTGGCATTGATTCTTCCCCTCAGACTATTCTATTATCAACCCTCAATAAGGAAGGGAGATCAATGAATTATTATTATGTCAAATAAACCTCTTGAAAATCACTAGTGCCCTCTCTGTCAGAGACTTTTATGTGGACTTATATCATGCTTATATGCATGAATATACTTATATATAAGTATATATACAAAAGTATATGTCTTAATGTGTGTCTGATGATGTAAGATTCAAAGAGGTATGCACCTGATCTGGATTTTCACTGAAATGACAGTAAAAATCTTGGTATTCACAAATCAGATTGATGAATATAGGTCTCAAGCTGTCATTTCTCTCATATGATGTTTTCCTGGTTAGAACCTGACACTGAAAAAAAATTCATTCTTGCTTGAAATACAACCTTTCAAAGCATTATATTCAACAAAACACAATTATACTAACAGGTACAGAAACAACTGTATGTAGACAGACATGCCACTAAAAAGACTAGTCATAAAGCAGATGCCTTTAAGTCATGCTCTGGTTTATTGTGCTGAAATTGTCCAACTAAAATTATTGTCTCATAATAAATGGAGTGTGTCACACATGTAACATTAAACCGTATATGCCCTCATTTCATACCAAGTTGGGTTCTGTCACATGTACGCAGCTGGAGCTATTCCTTACTCTATTCCAAGGCTGGTAAAGAACTACCCAGCCTGAACAAGGAGGCAGAATTTGTCCCATGGAGAAGATTGGACAATTAGAAAGAACTCATTTGCCACCTGCCCTTAGCAGTAATTCAAGAAGCAGATGGAATATGAGATTAAAAACAGGACCTCTTTTTTTACTGGCACATAAACAGATCATTTAGAAGAAAGGCTGGGTAAGAACAGGCACAGAAAATCATTGTCATAACACTTGTTTTCAGTTTATCAAAGATACTGGACAGTTCATTTTTTCTTTCCCTTGTCCTGTTCCTTTTTTTCATCCTCAGGATGGCTATAGTTCATTCTGTAACTGTTTTCATGGACTAAAGGTGTTTTACACCCAGAAATCAGAGTGAGTTGACGAAAGATAACACAGATTTTAGATAAGCCTTCTTTGTGGATTAAATCCTTCAATAAATTAGTTGGCCACTATGAAATAACTCCCTTTCTAAGGTCCTGCATGTTTTGAGTCAAACAGGTATTTTTACTGGAGTATGATAGTGTAAGGAGACAAGGGGTTTAGCTTAAAATGTTTCAGTAGACGTTGGATGAAAGGAAAGGGAGTCAGAGCATAAGTTATCAACCTGCTTTTGGGATGTGAATAGTCAGAGTCAGATACCATGAACCCAGAAATTGTGAAAGTTAATTATTCAGTGGGTCTACCAGTCAAATGTAGAAAGGAAAAGTCTGAGGATTTACTGCCTGGTCCTTAGCAATGGCTGGCAAACAGGTTTCAGTAGAATGCCTGGGTATCCAATTACCATGGAAACAGTCATACTGGATGGAGTGTGTGGCACTTAGCTAGTTTGTTAGTTAGTTGCTGTTGAATTCCACTGATATGAAATTGCTGTAGTCTCAAGATACTTTTTGAAATGGCAGTAGCTGCCTCCCAGTATAATGACTCACTTGAAAAGTCTATATCAGCCAGAACAAAATGCTCAGCAAATGTTTCCAAGTTGACAGATATTCTGTTAGGGACCTATAATTTGCTGTCAATATGATGCAGGGAGAATGCAGACATGCCAGCCTTTCTTTACTCCTTTAACCGTCTGCTAAGACCATGACCTTTTGCTGATGGTGGTATGCATTTGTTTAAACTGGCTTCCCACCACTGATAAGCAGAACCCATCAGATTACATTATGCAAATGAGTTGCAAGGGAAATAAAATAAAATTTCATATTTTCCTACCTAGCAATGCTTCCCACAGCTTTGTATTTATGGCACTTTAAGAAATATGTAATCCTTGGAGGAAAGTGAGTGATCCATATAGTTATTACATATAATTCTTCCACAACACCAGAAAATCTGTCAAACTGTCATTGCAAGCTGCCATCTGAGAAACTGCCCTTCAGAGTCTTAATTTGCCTTTCTTTTCCCCTCACACCCCACGAAGAATATTTACAAGACTGGTAAACATATCTGAAATCAGCCCTTGTCAGATTATTCAAGATTTGTAAATTGCATGAGAGGTATAAACTGCAAGATGTGCTGATAAGGACTTGGGTATATTGGTAATGAACATAGCCAGTTTCTAGTTATCATTTGAGGGCAGTATATGTTTCATCTCTTCTCTTTGATTGGACAATCAAGGATTTGCTTGTACACTAAGCTCATTTCCCAGGTAAGCCAGCTGCTGATTCTATTTTCTTTCCACAGTGTATTAAACACATCCTTGTGTCGCTAGCAAGAAGAGGAAATAAAGTGTATTAGAAATTTTTTCTTTATTGTTCAGTATTCTGAATATAAAACAAAAATACGTTTGAGCTGCAAAAAGTCGTCAGCACTGCAAGATATATGTAATAAAAAATACACTGTGTTAACTAGCTTTTCTCTCTCCATAGCTTAGTGTTTCAGGAGAAGCCTTTGTTCACGTTTCATTAACAAAAATTTCTCACTATTTGTTTAGTGTGAACATATGAAATGTGAGGTTTTGATTCCTGATGCTCAAAGTGATATTTAACTTTCTTACAAATCAAGATGATTTTTATGTCTAAAAGCATGTGAAACTGAACTAATGACATCATTATTCTTGCAATCCATCACACTGGAAACCACGTCTAAGAAATTGCTATATGCAATATGCTGAAGGGCTCAACAATGTAAATGTTACACTTCCAAATCTGCAGAGATTTGGAGTGACTTGTTAGTAGCTGTCGTGAAATACAGAACTTCTTTCTAAACCCAAAAGGCTGTCACAATATTTGAGGTTTTTCAAACTTTTCTATCTTAAAAGCTACAGAAACACAGATATAATATATGTCAAAAGATAAGCCTTAATTTGACTGCTGTTTTCTTAGCCCTGGCTTTATTGAAAGAATTTACATGATACAGAATATGGATGATATGGGTGGTCCTCCACAGCTGAAGGTAAAACATATTGGATACAGTCTCAGTATTAAGAAAATAAATAATACAGTGTGGTTAAGATGAAAATTTGGAAATCCGTAGCATGGATGCACTTGTTGAATAACATTTCAAGGTGAAGTTAAAAAGTTAGCTCACATAAATGCTTTCGGCGTATTCTACATCTTATCTGTTGCTCATCCTTTCTAGGAAAGATGAGGTCATTAGTCACTTGCTGCTGAGTAAGGTAAATCCCCCCAATTTATACTTTTATTCAATATAATAAATTCTGTAGCAAAGTGTATTTTATTCCTTGCTATTATTTCAGGAACCAGACTTCTAATCCTTTATTTACATTACAAATGTGAATCTGCTTCTGCACAATTAAGTTCACCTCATAGATAAATCCCCAAAATAAGAACTCAGCACTTGGTAACATCTGGTCTGGTTGCTTGGCTTTTGGCATAAAATTTCTGGAGCTGTACTATGAAACTTCTGGAAGCTACTTAATCTGTGACTGAGTCACTGAACTCCAGGTAATACTAAACATCCAAAACAGGGATGTGGTTAACAAGGCTTTTAGTCTCGTAACTTTTCTATTCCAGTTAACAGTTTGAAAAGTAGTCCAAATTGTTTCAGTGGGTCTACTTAAAAAATAAGATGCTTTTCTTGGAAGTAAGAATTTCAGATACTGCTTCAGAACCTTAAATATTGGTCATCCTAAGGTGATCTGTAGAGAACAGAGTCAGGGGAAAAAAATATGGGCAAAGGGAAGAAGGTAGCAATTCCAAAGCAATTGGATAGGTAGAAAAACATTCTCTGAAGAACTGTATCATGGTAGGCTCTGAAGTACTGAGATTTTCTTATGTAACAGTTGCTGCCTGAGTCTGGAAAAAGGAAGAATGGCAAATCCTCAATTTTAAACAAAAAATGGGAGATCTGCTAGTATTTTTATATTTCTTTGAAGTTGTTATTGATTGTCACTACTGAAATAATGTAACAGTGTGTGTCAAGACATAAATCAACTTTGTGTTGTATGTTTCCCATGGCACAGGACTATACATTTCCCATACCGTATTTACATGGAGTGAATGTGCCACTTATTAAAGTTGAACAAATAAAGTACTCATGGATTTATGTTATTTTATTGTACACTTTATGGCTGGCATGCAATCTTTCAGTTCCTTTCTCCCTGCTATTCACGTTTGTACAATTATTCATTCAAATAAGTTCTCCTGAAATGCAGAAGAAATTAAATGTTCTATTCACATATATGCTAAATGAATTAATTCTGATTAATGTTACTCAAATGAATACAAAATTTATTAATCACCTTTAGGAAGAAACTGAAATGCTTTACCCTGACTTTTTAAGCTTTAATATGCTGTTAGGTTTCATGACACTAGATACAAACCCACAGTTAAGCCCCTAGATGCAAGGATTTGGGAAGTATTGGGAGATGTCTACATATGTAACTAGACCAGGAATTTTGCTCCCATCTCTCTTTGAAAGTGATACTTGCTATGTATGCTCTTTTGAGTTCTTAATTTTTTTAACTGGTACGTTTTCTAGTAGATTTTAGCCCCTTTCTCAAGTCAGAGGGTAGAAAGAAATTATATGTCTGCATAAGCTTAATACAATCTGGTATGAATAAAGTAATACCGTGGGCAAGACAAGAGGATGAAATGTGAATAACGTGCTTCTTCCATAAGTTAACATAAAGGAACTGTTCAGTATTATTCATAAAGTGTCTCCACAAGTTTTCTTTCCAGTGATCAGTTCAAGTTAGCGATGTTTCCTAAATTCTTAGCCAAGGTATCTTTGCCTGGTATGGGATAGTAAAAGATAATTTTCTAACAATTTAAATGTCTGGAGAGTGACTTCCATAATAAATTACACTTAGCTCTCCATTTATTTCTCTCTAATTTTTTATCACTGCCACTCCCTTTCTATTCTCTGACATCTCAGTACTAGATAACATTGCGTTGGAAATTTAGAATCATAGTATCACGGCATAAGACAGCCAGGGAGGGACCTTAGGTATGTCCTGCCAAAGTTGAAACAATCATGTGGTTGGACCAAGTTCCTCAGCACTTTATACAGTCAGGTCTTGAAAACCTTTCAAACTGGACACTTCACGACTGTTATGGGCAATCTGCTACACTGTTTGACTGTCCTGATGAAGAAAAATATTTCCCTGCCATAAACCAATGTTAAGAGTCTGACTCAGGCTTCATGATATATAGGTATTGCCAGGCTCCTTTTATGTGCTACCTTCCCTGCTTTGGGCTGAACAACCTAGTTCCTCCTCCTATACTTTGACCAATTTACACTTCTTCAGTTGCTGCTGTTGGCCATTAAGCTTACTGCCTTCAGGAAAACTGGGTGAATGTCTGCAAGCATGGATTCCGTTTTGGAGAACAAAAACAGTGAGTGGCTGGATATGAACCTGTGCAAAAGTTTGCCTAGTCCTGTTCTGCTGATGTTCTCATCTAGATTGAGTTACCTCTAAACACCAAAGTACAGGCATTTACAAGTGAGCAAAAGGGAAGTCAGTATGTTTACCATATTTTTGAACACAAAAAGACTGTTCCTTCCTTCAGAAGTCCTTTAAAGAAAACATAGTAGCTATTGGTAGATGTGTGGGCAGCAGCTGCACTGAATTTTGCAACAGATGCATGAGGGGGAAAGGCCATGTCAGATGGAGGTTTTACTGGACCCTTTAATGGACTGTTTGGCTACCTGTCTTCTATCGGTAATCTTTCCATCTCTTCTTATCCATTTTAAGTGTCCAGGAAAAAAAAAGTGTGAATCCATCCTACCAGAAAAGATCAGTCTTTGAATTCCAAGCTACAGTGAAATAGCTTGTTCTGACTATTCTCAACTTAGTATTTCTGTCTGTGAACCAGAATTTTATTGCAAATTGCTTAACAGAACTACAAAATTAAAGTGCAATGTAAACTTACAGAGTGAGGTAAAATAGTCACTTCAGAATGTGAAAGGTGAATAACTGAAAAAAATAACTGTATTATGATCATAAGAAAATTGAGAAAGATTCTCCTTTATTTTTCAGTAAACTCTTGGAAGAGCATTAATACTAGCAAAACTGAAATTTCCAGGATCTGATTTGCAATAATATCACAATAGTGACAATCACACTAGGTTTGTACTTTGTGTACATAGTTTAAATAAGGATCTCTGGTCTGCTAGGCCTTGCTTACCACAAAAGAAGTGAGTTACTGCTTTGAAGGTCAGTTCTAGTATCTACTTAAACATTTTGGTATCTAAGAAAGTCCCAAAAAAACAGATGATGCTTTCAACCCGTTATGTGCTCTGTATAACATCGTCATCATGAGAAACAGTTGAATACCAATTTATCTGCAGCTTTGGTGAAAGGTTTATAGCACAGTGAGTGGTAATCACATTAGCTGCCTTTATCACTTGGACTGTACATTACATTAACATAATACAATTTTATAGCTTTAAGAAATATTAAACTGAAATGAAGGCAAGCAGCACTTCACTAATGGATTTACAACATCTCTTATCCCTGCTCAGCTACAATGTCTATAATCAGAGAGAATATTATTTGCACTTCTTTAGAAAGAATTGTTCATTTCAAACATTATATTATTCTGCTATAGAGTTACCATCTAATTGGTTTGTTGAGAGATGCAGAAACTGCTTTTGTCCTTAATCCTGATTTTAATTTGTTATAATTTTTTATTCTCTTATATATAACAGAAAGACATGTGCATGCACACATACTTGTGTAAGAGATTTAGAGACAGAAAAATCTCCAAAAGCATACAACTGAAATTTAATTTGGTTAAGATAATTAAATAATTTGCCTTGGATCTTTTGAAAGTCTGATTTTCCTATAGGTATCTCAAGTAGCTTTGGTTTGTCTAGCAGGGAACATCAATAAGTGAAATAAACAGCAAAAGGAATCTAATTAATCTTCTTACCCAAATCATCTCCCTGAATTGAAGGAAAAGAGCACAGCACACAAAAACAACTGTTCCTGTTCTAAAGAGAGTTTGAATGAGTAATAGTAGAAGCGTATTTTCCCTGTTTCTACACTATGACAGAAGCATGAAGCTTGAAAATAAGAACCAAAAGCATTACTGAAATAATCCACATATACTTAATCCCTTATCAACATAATTTTTTTGCCAATCACAGTAGAAATAATTACTAGTAAATGCTGTACAAATAGTTCACAAGTATACTTATATCTCTTGTCATCATTTCTCAATAGTTAACTATTTGTTTCAGTACTACCAGTGTTCCCAAGCCTTTTGTATTCATCTTCCTCATTTGGTAAAGATCTGATCCAGAGCTCATTAGCTCTGGTTAAAATAGACAAGAAATCTTGAGTCTGTTCTAAGTCTCTTACCTCCTTTTATCCTTTTCAGGATTTTGTGCTGTTCTTTTGGAACATAGGAGTCTGTTGCAGTCACAAGTCCCAGTTTTTCAGGCCAAACATTTCCATATTAACTTAAGACCTGGGACAAGAGTCTGACACTAAAAGAGTTGCTCACACTGAATCTTCACGCTAGATATCCTTAGAAGTCACAGTATGTTTCTTGTGAGATGTAAGTGTAGGAGTGGCATATTTTGTAATTCAGTCCTTTTGTAATTCAGATGAATATAATTTTTTTCCATTAGTATGTGTTATGTTTTCCTGTAGCTGGCTTCCAGGAAACAAATGAGAATTAGACTTTTTAAGTATTACATATTTTATTTTCTCCTGTGTAATTTGCTGCTCCAAGGTACTTTTGTTTTATAAATTATTTGTATTTATATCTGATTTGCATTTTCTCAAGTTAAAAAGTTATACAGTGGAATTATACTAAGAAAGGAAGAAAGAAGACAAAATTTTCTGGTTTCTTCACCTGCTCATGACCTGTTTAAGTTGTTCATGACAATGGTATTGCTCCTTCATGCAATTTAACTTGTTCTGGAGAACTGGCAAATGGGAATCAACCACACAAGGGTATATTTGTTGAAAGGCTGATAATCCGGCCAACCTTGTGGTTGTCCTAAAGGCTCCACCTCAATTTTCAAAAAGTTAGAGTCACACAAAAAGTTAGAGGTGAATTGGCAACCCCACTGGAATTAACAAGTTTACTTTCTTGTTCAGAGTTTAATATTTCTTCTCTTTTAACAGAAACATAGAACCTCCCTGTCTCATTACCACAGGATTAATGGCTTCCTTGCTTGTCTGTTTGACTGATGGTATTCAAAGGTGTCAGATTATTTAAGGTCTTGTGTTGAAACTTTTCCTACTGAAGTAAAAATTATTCAACATCTGTCAAGCATGCACCTGTGTTTATTATTTTATCCCACCTGTGGTTGGCTCGGATTTTACACTCAGCTACTATCTCTTACCAATGTCCTTCCAGGGTTAGAGTTTATTTATTATAGTGAGAGAAAAATTACTGTTTTGAAAAAGCTTCATAAGAGTGGTGTATGGTTATATAAAATTCTCCTCACCTTCCCTGTAGATGAACCTGTGGAGCACATATACTTAGTTGAATTTCAAGTCTTTATATATACATACACACCTATATATAATGTATTTTCTGTATGTATTCAGCATTATTATTATTTTCTTCTTGTGCATAAAGAAAACACATGGTCTTGAGGCTAAAATTTAACCTAAAAATCATCATCAATTTATTGTTAGTTCCAGTCAGATATTGTCTCCAGAGAGTGTGTTGCAGTATTCTCGTACCTCAGATTACCTAAGCAGGAAATAGAGTCGAAAGGTTGTTAAACTTGCCTCTTGGGACTTGTTATCTTCAGCACATAGGCAAGAGATGCATGCATTATTATCAACACTGGAATAAATCTACTAACTTCTTAGATGCAAGGTATATTAGGATGTCTCTAACTCAGTGAATCTGGTGAAAAAGGGTCACATTTCTTGAAAAGTCTCTGCCTGGACTTTTTCATGAAAATGTGAGGTTAAGTGCTTCAACATTTATAACTTCCTACTTCCTCATGCCAGAAGTCAGCAGTTGAAAGCTGTGATTCACAGCAGACAAAGCCTCTGACCTGCTGCAATGGACTGCCTGCTCCTTTTTGAGCTCTAGAAGGGAGACCTGTGGTGTGGTACTGGATAGTTTGAGAGTTAATATATTTGCTATTTAAAAACCAATTTGGACATTAAAAGAATTCTCCATGTAACAAATTTCATTCATCTGTCTAACACAGTAAGCTTTGATTTAGGTAATCAAGATTTTCTTTATATTTAATTGTGTATACTGTTTTTCATTCAGTCAATGAGTTGTCAGCTTTTCATGTATTTTTAAAGCCTCACAAATAGATGATCTGAAGTGCTGTTAATTATCAATTAAATTTTCTCAGAGTAAATTGTAAAAAGTTCAGATGAACCTAATTAGAAAAAATACAGCTTCCCTCTGCATCTCTAGGCTCAATTATTTTAAAGGATATGATAGCATAGGAAAATAACCCAACTTTTCCTATCAATTATAAATGTGCTTCTTAAATGAGATGCTAAAAAAGTCAGAAATGCATAATTCAAAAGTGAAATTAATATAAATACATTATTCTTTGGGGTGTTTTTTTTTACTCTCTGCATGGTCAAATGTTATTTTACAAAAGTGATAACCTTGTATATTTGTAGACCTTTTTTATCTGAGATATTTTTGGTATAGAAATTCTTCTACTACTGGATGCTTGCTATAAATGCTGCACTTCTGTTGTCATAATATAAATTCAGATGTTTATTTTGCTAGTTGAATACTCAAAATTCAGTTGAGTTGAATACTCAGCAGAATTTCCACTATCCTATCATGTCTTCTCATTTATCTCACTTGATCAATAACTTTCCACAACATCATAAATGCACTTGATGTTTCAGAGAATCATACTGACCTATTATCTCAGCATATTGTGTTACTGAAATAAGACAATGGAAGTAATTTCAAGACAAACCTTACAAGGAGTTTGTAAATATTCTGGCCTAGAAAAGAAAGAAAGATTTTCTGAAGAAAGTCTTTCAAAGTAATGAAGGACATGAAGTGATCAGGATCTTTGCCTTTGCAAGAGGCATGAGGGAGAAATCTATTCAAGGCTGGATTAGATTACTATTTTGTCTGAAGGCTGAAGAAATTGACAACTTGGATTGTTCTGAATACCCCCAAACACTGAGTTTATTTCCTTGTTTGGAAAAAACTGAATGTTACGTTCACTGGCCTGAACTGAAATAGCAACAATCTTATACCTGAGTTTCAGCCCTGCTAGCTGTAATGAAAAGCCATTCAAGTACCACTCAGATAGGTGAAAGCATTTCAGCGTTCAGACTCAGTGTATTCATGAGCAGTTTACAAACCTTAATTCTTTAGTTTAATATTCTTTATCTCTTTACACCTTCTGTTTAACTCACTTTTGTATTTACAAATAACATTCTTCTCTTGAGACTTTCTATCCCTTTGGTTATCCCAGTAGTACTCACCTTACTCATGCAGATTGTTTCTTTTTTCTTTTTAATGTGACTGATCAGGGTGGTATACCATATTCCAGAAAAGTGATGTGCAGAGTGATACTAATATTTCAGGTTTTCTACTGGAAACATATTTCCCTGCATATTCTAGAAACACACTTACCTTTCTCTCAGCTGGTTTCTACTTGGGGCATCTTCTCATCCATTTATAAGGCTGACTTCTTGTTCATTCACTTCTGGCTGATGATCTTCCAGTTTATGACAAATTCTTGGTTTAACTTTTACTGTGCACCATTGAGGATACTGTATTTACATTTAATCTTATTTCCATTACTCCACTCCCCAGAGTCATTAATTTCTTGCATGTTTCAGGAAGCAGGTTAGGGCTAGGATTTATCAGCCTCCTTTTCATTTCTGACAACAACTTTTCCTTTCTAGATCTGCATCAGATTTATGTTTTTTTTGAAAATCATAAGTCTATTATCATCTGTCTTGTATTCTCTTCCCAAGGGTCTGCTTTTTATAAGCTTCCCACTCTCTTCTTCACTCTCTCTTTTTTTTTATTTTTTTCAATTTAGATTCTTTTGCATTAAACATAACAGTTTTATTGCTAGAGAAACTTAACATTTGCTGACTATAAGTATTTGGATCAGCTTTCATCTTGATGTTTGCACTTGTCTGTGCACAACAGACTTCTGCTTATGACAGGAGTATATATGTGCAAGGTAAAATATACCCAGGTATCTTCCCCAGAAATGCCAAGGCAGTGGAAAGGATTCAAAGGGTTTATTTCAGAAGCAAAGACATTAAAACTTACAAACTTCTTGGCACTGCAAGACAGCACCGGGCCTCAGAGGGAAAGCCAACCCTCCTGTTCGCTCCTGGGCTTTATCATTGCTGGCCCCCCCGACACTCCCCAGGCCACAGAGGCCCTGCAGCATTTCTGTGTTATCTCTGTCCTCTCACATATCAGAGAAAGAGGCTGAGAACTTCTCTTGGTATGCAAGGGTGGGAAGAAAGCATTGAAACTACCTTTGAGAAAGAGATTCCTTTTAGTTAGAAAGCCTTCCTAAGGGAAAACTCTGTCTCCTCGTAACAAAATCTTCCAGGAAAAAGGGATATTCTATCCTCACAGTATGACAAAAGAAATATTTTAAAAAAAATATGGTTCAAACACATGCAGAATCCCCTCAGCATAAAAACCAGAGTATTAAGTTTAAACTATGCACAGTACACTTGTCTCATTCTGAACAAACATTTTACACAAATTATTTCAGCACAACAAGGAGACATCTTAAAAGACATGTCAACCTTGAGATATTGGATATTTTCATGCTTATTGCCTATATTCATAATATCAAGGAAAATAGTCTTTAGTGGACTGGTGGTTGATCTCAACTTTGAATTCCAGTTTGTGATGAAAAAAATGTTTGAGTTTTAATTGTATTTTAAAGCCTTTAAAGAGCGGTGGTGATTTAGATAGATAACTTATCTGTGAGTATGGTTATTTGCATCACTTTATTGTGGTGTTAAAACATACTTGCTCTTCTTTGAAAAGGCTATACAATATTCATTGTGGCACAACATTTGTAACAATGCTTAGAAAGGACATCTCATCTTAGTGCGGAGTACCATGTTATAAGGAAATGACAAATTAAATCCTACTGCTGTGGAGCTGTAGATCAGAATTAGGACTTCTACTTACAGAAAAGTGAATCTTAATACATGTGGACTAGAGTCTTTCATGTCTCTACTTTAAACATTAATTAATATGTACTTTGCCTTTCAGTAGTGAGCTCAAACCCATACAAATATTTAACCACTTAAACATACACTTCACTCATAATTAGTACTGAACTTGTTTAAATTCTGAAAACACATATTTAATACTTTGTGAGACCAAAACTTTGGTAATTTTTGAAGGTGCATGTGTCTTGTTTATTTTAATTTTTAGGTTCTGTAGATATCTAGACTTTTTATTTTGACCAAGAGTTGCTCAGGTGTCCATATTTTTGCATCTAGCTGTACACTCCAGAAGCTTGCTTTCTCTCTAATGTGTAGCTCCTATCATCTGAGTTGTATCTCTCCTTATCTTACCTACGGATCTCCATTGAAAATTTCATTGTGAAATACACATCTATTTCCACCTAAAAAGACAGCAGGAAGTGAGATTAAATTTATTTCTTATTTTATAAATTAACAGCTAATGGGCTCAGCCAAACTGTAAAAGGTCTAGGTTCTGTTCCATACTGTGTTTTGTTTTTTGGGCTTTTTTAAGTAATTATGTTAGTCATCCAACTATAGCAAAAGCTACTAGTGAAAGGTATTCTAAATTTCTTTTGAAGTTGCTCTACTTTGCACAGTATAATTAAATGCATGCTAGGTCAAAGGAAAAAAGATAAAGTAAAGCAACCACTAGGGAGAGAAGTAAGAACTGAATTTTAGTGTCATTGCGCACCTTACATAATGACTTTAAACACTAAATACAACGAGGTAGTTTCTATTCTAGAACGCACTATTGTGGTACTTAGTGATATTTGCTTAGGAAGAAGAAGAAGTTTCAAATCTCAGCAGGCACTGAAACAGGTGTTACTGCATAAGAAATCTGGAGTATCGAAAGCAGGTGATAAATTTCTTGAGACCTCTATGGGATAAGATCATGACAAGTGAAGAGATTCTAGAATTAGTTGAAATTGTGACACGTCCATTCAGGGCCTAAAGTGAGGCAACTGGATATCATGAGGCTGAAAATATGCTCTTCCATTTGGGCTCTCTTTCTGGCTAACCTAAACATGTCCCTGATCTTTATGTTGGTTTCTGCAGAATTCTTCCTGAAATACCCAAATTTGTATTATAAGTAGAAATTAGACACTTAACTTTAGGCTGTCAAAGTCACCTAAACACCTATATTTTAGTGTAGAAGACAACTAAATTGTAAGAGGACTGCTTCTTCCTTTGTATCGCGTGGTTTGAATTATGTTGGTAATTTGTATATCACACCAATTTCTTTAAAGAGACAGTTAATAATGTAAGCTTCTAAAGATATTTGGGTTGTATTTAGTTAGTTCCGCTTCTTTCCATCTCTTTCTCCCTTGAAAGGCCACCTGTGTACTGGAACACTGCCTCTAAAGTGTTTAAGATTAAATGAAGTTTATGTTTCCTTTTGAAAGGAAAAAAAAAATTTAAAAACTTCAAACAAATCAACCAACAACAAAAAGCCCACACCAAACAAAAAAATCTAGACAAAAGATTCAGGTAATATTTTACAGCTACAAAGTCCAATGTGGACTATGGTATAGATGCCTTTTCTGCATTACAAGCAAAACTGCTGAACACCTCTACTGTAATTATTATTAAGATAAAGAACATTTGATCTACAGAAGATACTAACTTATTATTATTATTACTGCAATTTTTTATCAAGAATATTTAATTTCCTTGTAAATTTGAGTTTCTGTCATACATTCACAAAGTCAGCTTTTTAAATTTTGCTTATAACAAAAAAAAGTTCAATATCAAATATTGCATTATTTTAAATGAATATTTTGTCTTTATACTTCAAATTCCATTTTTGCTACTAATTTCAATTATTAATTCTAGCATAATGATTGGAATTAAATGCCTAAAGCCCATCACATTTTGATATTTCAAAATGTATACCAAAAAAGATAATATAACTACAGAGATAATGAACTACAACACTAAGAGGTGAAATCATCCCTAGGAAGGAAAAAGGCATAATTAAAATTTTTATCTCAATGTGTAACTGAAGAAAAGGCTACAGTGCTATTTGGAAGGGTTATAAGTCAAGTAATAATAAAGAATGAAAGTTTATACTTTATTCATCAGAAACATCAATCAGATTAGCCCAATAAATGTGCAAATCCAATACAAGACTGAAAATAGACTGTAAATATATTGGTGAGTTAAATTCTGCGTTATATTTTAAGGGAAAATGCCACTTCAGGCACGCATCACAAACCCAGGCCTCAGCAAAACCTTGGTTTTCCTAAAAGATTTATTGAGAACAAAGACTAACAACTTTAGCGATACTTAACAGTTCAAGACCCTGAGTCTTTCTGCCAATGAAGAAAAATGAAGTAATGTTTTAAGTGTGCCAAATTTATATAAAAAAAAGCAAACCACTTTATTGGGAACTGTATTTTCTGCTGATATTCACAAGTGGTTAAACTAGTTAAAATTTATGTGGATGTGAGCATGATGATTTTTTGTTGGTTCTTTGCTTCATGATACCAAGTGGTGGAGAGGGTAGGCAGCCAAAGAGCTTAGGTGCTGTGAACAGAAGGGACATGGTAAATAACAAAACAAGGATGAAGTGGGATCACTAGAAATACAGGGATGTAAGTAAGGAAGTGCTTGCCCCACAGTCTTGTGAGGGAACCTCTTATTCCCTTCATGGGAAAGCAGCACACTTGAATGCCCTCTGAAGTGTATGTACTCTAATGCACACAGCCTGAAAAACGAACAGGAGGAATTAGAAGTCTGTGTGCAGTTTCAGGACTATGATCTCACTGAAATAATGAATGTGGTGGGATAGCTCAGCTCATACAACTGGAGTGCTGCAAAAGAGAAATCCAGGCCCCTTAAGAATCACATGTTGGCATTGTCCTATATGTGAGAGACAAGCTGGAATGCGTGGAACTCCCTCTGCCTTGTGACGAGCGATGAGCTGCTGTGTTGAGATTTGGTGGGCAGATCAACGTGGGTCATTCCTAATAGGAAAGAGTAGTTGAGGTCTTCGTCATACAACCGGAGGAAGCCTCAAATTCCCAGTCCCTGGTTCTCATGCCTGTCACTCTGACAGCTTCTAGAAAGACGACATAAGTTAAAATCAAACTAGGAGGTTTCTGGAGTGCATTGACAACAGCTTCCTGACACAGGTGGTCCAGTAATTAACAAGGAGAGCGGATCTGATACTTACAAGCAAGGAAGACGTGGGCAGGGATGTGGAAGTCATCATGTGGGCTGCACTAACTAGGAATAGTGGAATTCAGGATCCTAAGAGACCGGAATAGGGCAAAAAGCAGGATCACCACGCTGGACATCAGAAGCACAGGTTTTGGCTGATCAGCAGAGACAAGTCTGCACTCAGGGAGGAATAACCTCATGTGACAGTGAGATTACACCCCCCAGTGCCTTCTGGGGCCTACTGGCTGGAAAGGAGCTTTGTACAAAAAGAGTTTGTGGAAAACAAGTTAAGCAGGAGCCAGCAATATGCCCTCATGACAGAGTAGGCCAAGGTATCCTTGGCTTTATTAGCAGTTTTGCCAGCAAGTAAAAAGATGTGATCCTTCCTCACTTCTCATCTGTGGCCAGTGCTGGACTACTCAGTAACAGAGAGAATGGAGCTGCTGGAGAGAGTCCAATGAAGGGTTATAGAGGTGAATAAGGGCCTGGAGCACCTTCCAAAGACAGACAGAGAGCTTGGGGGAGGGTTGGAGGGGGTACCTCAGAAATGTCTATAAATACCTGAAGGGAGGGCAAAAATAAGAACTAGGCTTTTCTCAGTGGGGCTCAGTTACAGGACAAGAGGCATCAGGCACAAACTGCAACACAGTGTGCTGTCTGAACATCAGGAAACACTTTTTTACTGTGAGAGTAAACAAGCATAGGTACAGGCTGCCTAGTGAGTTTGTGGAGCTTCCATCCTTGGAAACATTCAAAGCCATCTACACATGATCCTTGACAACTGAATGTAGATGACTCTGCTTGATCAGGGATTGGGAACAAGATAACCTCCAGAGCTTCCTTCTCTCCTCAAACATTCTGTGAAGTTGCAAGAAAGGTTCTTGAAAGAATCCCATAAGACATGATCCTGGAGACAAGGGTGTTCCCTGAGAGCTGATTGATATTCAAGGATCACCTACTCCAAGCTCAATAATCCCAAAAAGTAGGAAAACAAACAAAAGTGTTAGGAAGCTTGCATGGATGAGCAGGACCTCCTGGTAGATGTCAAAAGATAAAAAGGATGCTTGCAAGATGGGATTAGGAAAGCCAAAGACCACCTGCACTTTAATCTGGAAAGGGATGTGAAAGGCAACAAGAAATGATTACAGAAGTATATAAACAGAAAAAGGAAGACTAGGAAAAAAAATATGTGTGTGTGATGAATGGGGTAGAGGCTCTGTGACAAAGAACACGAAAAAGGCTTAGCTACTCAATGCCTTTATCTCAGTCTTACAGGTAAGATCAGAAATCTCAAGTCCCTGAGACCATATGGAGTGTCTGGAACAAGGCAGACTTTCCCTCAGTGGAGGAGGATCAGGTTGGGAACACTTCAGCAAACCACAGAAAGTGCATAGGGACTGATGAGATGCACCTACATTGATAAGGAAGCTGGACAAAGCCTTTGCAGGGCCACTTTAAATTATTTTTGAAAGATCATAGGATTTGGGGAATGTTCCTAAAAGACTGAAGAAGAGCAATTATGACTCCAATCTTCAAGCAGAAGGATCTAGAAAACTACAAACAGGTCAGCTTTGGCTCAATCCCTGGGAAGGTCATGGAGTTACTAATCCTGGAATACATTTCCAGACATATCACAGAATCAGAGAAGGGCAAAGGACCACAGTGAGTCATCTGGTCCAACCTCCCTGCCCAAGAAGGGTCATCCTAGAGTACATTACATAGGATTCTGTCCAGATGGTTGTTAAATATCTCCAGTGAGGGAGACTCCACGACTTCTCTGGGCAATCCATTACAGTGCATGGTCACTCACAGAGTAAAGAAGTTCTTCCTCAAACTCAGGTAGAACTTTCTGTGCATCAGTTTCTGATGGCTGCCTCTCATCTTATTGCTCGGCACCACCAAGAAAAGCCTGGGTCCACCCTCCCCACAATGTGAAGGAAAAGAAAGTGATTGGGGAAGTCATCATGGCCCTATGAAAGAGAAAATATGTTTGTCCAGTCTGGTGGCCTCCTACTGTGATATGACTACTAGCTTGATGCTTGAGGGGAGAGCAGTGGATTCTGTTTAACTTGGCTTTAGCAAGGCTTTTGACACTCTCACCCATAATAATCTCAAAGGAAAGATAACAAAGTGTGGATAAGTGATCTGTGAGATGGATTGAAAACTGAACAGCTGGGCTTAAAGGAGTTGTGATTGGTGCTATAAAGTCCATTTGGAGGTCAATCACTAACAGCATACCCCAAGGATCAAATACTGGCACTACTACTATTTGACATCATTACTGACCCGGCTGATGGGGAAGGGTTGATTAGGTTTGATATAAAACCTGAAAGAATGGCTATAATATACTAGATGAGTGTGCTACCATTCAGAGGGCCATCAACAGGCAGGAGCATTGAACAAACAGGAATCTCATTAATTCAACAAAGGCATCTTGCTTTAGTTGACCCTGCGTGAACAGTGGGATTGCACTAGGTGTTCTCAAGAATTCCCTTTCAACCTCAACAAATATGTAATTTTGTGATTCAGTACTTGATGAGGTACATTCTGCATTTATTTTCACTGATGTTGATAGGTTATCATTAAGTGTCTGACCTCTCAGAGGCATGCAATGAACAAATGCCAGTGAGGGCTATGTACTATGCTGTATTTAGAAGGGATCATATCATAGGTTAATAATCTTTGAAAAGGGCTGTAAAAAATCAACTGTAAAAGACTTTGAAGGAGCTCACTAGACAGGACAACTAATTATGGCTCAAGAAAATCATGCTACATAATTTCTAAGATGATATTCCAAAGCTCATCAGAGTAATTTCCTTCACAGCTATTGGCTTGGATTAGGCCCCTTTTGAATAGAAAATGAGCAGTGACTAAAATGCACAAATAAAGAAACATCTAAAAAATACTACAGACAGTGAAGGTCTACCTCATATAACTTTTCTTTGGACAAAATAAAGAATGAAATCACGTTATCAGGAATATGGTAATTACAGAATAGTTATGGAACTTCTCTTGGATGTGAAGATATTTTTACCTCTTTTACAAAGGGAAACCCAATGAATAAGCAATGAATAAACAATTTCCCCACAATAAAAATTCCTGCCATGTGCGCTGCAGCTTGTTACCTCACCTGTGATGACAAAGCAGTCTGAGGGTAAACTAGGACTGAAATAATCCATGCCAAAAAAAAAAAAGTTTTTCTTGAATTTTTTGTTTAGTAATTTTTTAATTTCCAGTCATTTTGGAAATGATGCTTTTAAACATCTTTACTGTAAGATGGAACAGGCTATAAACTTCAGATGAGAAGAGGGAGGACTAGGTGCCTAAGGAAGAGGGACTTTAATTTGGCTTTTTCATAAAAACCAGAGTAGTGAAAGACCAGCCTAAAGGCTGGATTTGTGAAGAGTGTCTGAAGATGTAGATGATGTCTAGTGTGATCTCAAAGGCATTAAACATAATAATAAGTTTAATGGTAAACATAATAAGTTTAATGGTGTTTCCAAAACCAGAGAGCATGCTTCAACCTGTACAATTGTACCTTTCAAACTAGATCCTAAGACTCTGAAAAGCAGCTCACAAAAAACCCAGCACTTTTGTTCTTGCATATAAACTGAGCCAGCAAAGATCTTTCCTTATGTTAACTCTGAAACTTGTGACTTGTATCTATCCTAGCTGACCCTTTACACATGGGAGAGATATAAGGTTATATGTGGTTATGGAGATACTTAGAACCTCACAATCAAAAGCAAATCTCCAGGAACTGCATGTGCACAATGGAAAATATTCTGAGAGGACAGACTTTGTACTATTTGATTACGTTTGTATTCTTATTTTCCCAAATGCATGCATGTACCTCTGAAGGACTTTCTGGTATTTGCCTGAGACGCAGAGGTAATCAGTTCATATACATGACTTAATGGGAGTTTGCTTTTTTTGGTGTGTGGGAATTATTCATGCACACAAATAATGAAACAGATAATTTCTTCTTTTTTCCATCATTGAACCTGTATTCACTTTTAATTGTTTAGTGAGAACATCTGTTAACTTTCTTTTGTATTATCAAGTTGTCAATGAGAGAACAAGCTATAAAATTTGAAGAAGTTAAATGAAAATGACAAGGAAAATTTAGATCAGGTATCATGAAAAATGACTGACTAAAAGACTTGAGGGAAAACCTCCCAGGGAAAGTCATAAGGGGTATTAATATAGAGATGTGTAAAATTCAATTGAAAAAAAATTTGTTATCATCAAGTGCATTAGGGAATGAGCCAGAGAACCTAGGCAGGCTACCACACTTACAGCAAGGCACTACTGTTGCCTTGAAATATGCTCCTGACCATAGGGGTTTAGGTTTGTAGTGGGATAGTAATGTTCATTGTAATCTTTTATATAAAAAACATATATGCACATAACCATGAAGTGGACTAGAGGACTACTTTACTAGTAGCAAAATTAAGACTTTAAGTCCATATTTTTTTTTGATTATCTTAATTACCAGCAGGTTTCCTCTAGGCAGGAAAATATTTTTTCAAAGCACAAATTAAAAAAAAATTGTGAGAGGATGGGGCAGGTGAAAGAATTTTGTTGTCTAGTGCTTCTGAAGATGGAGGCTAGCAGACTTTTGGCTTTTCAAGGAATGATATTTCTTAAATGACAACATTGCCTCTATTACTGTTGTGGCACACCTTCAGTGAAATCTCCTGGTGACAGTCTGATGATTCTTGCAGTTTGATATTCATTCAGCCTCCTCAAGGATGAGGGGGTAAACAGTGAATTCAACCCTTTTGCTTTCTGGATAAATGCATCAGATGCTAGCCAGTATGTAGAACAGGAAACATATCTCCTCTTCAGACTATACAAGTGGCTGGTGGTTGTAGCAGAAATTTTTAAAGTGTTCAGACTCAGAATTCATAACAGCACCTTTGGGCTGATGTGGTTCAAGAGAAAGCAGGGCAGATCCAAAGACAACCGGATTTATAGGGCTTTATAAAACTCTAGGAACTCTTGTTTTGCTTTGCTTTCAAAGCTTAAGAAGTTCTATTTTTTTAAAAGGTGTTTAGACCCATTACTAACCTAGCCTAAGCCACATGCAATGTCTTGCTCTTCAGCTTAAGCTTTATTATGACAGCCTGTTCCAAAACTTGTTTCTCAATATGTCATATTTTGAACGGAGCCAGGAAAACATTTAAATTGTTCTATCATTAAAAGAGTTACTTCCAAGTCAAAAAGACCTCAAATATAAGGTCATTTTTGAAAACTCTTGAATTTCACAATAAGATATTTTTCTCTCAGAGTTTATATGACCTTTTAGCATATTTTTTCATGTCTTTATATTCCTCAAAGTCCTCATGAATTTGAAGGTTTATAATTCATTTTAATCAAAATTGGCATAACCTAAAGTAGTGTAAATAGTGAAAGGTAGAACAGGCTACTAATTTAACCTTAGAGTTCAAACCTAGATGTGTTTGGTAATTCCTAAGGTCCAAGGACAAACAAAGAAAAGAAAGTCTCCATTCCATGTTCTGAAATCCAAGCTTTGAGTTAGCTCCAAGTTAGCCTACTAAAGCAAAATCATCAGAGGCAGATTTTATGCATCATATGATGGATAAAAATTCAGCAGCCTAGAAGGTCCAGGGAGGAAGATCTTTATTTTAGCAACTGTGCACATTATTTGTGATACTGTGCATAAAATGGATGTGAAAACTGACTCAATTCTTCTAAAATAAGACAAGTTATTTTTTCACATTACTGCACTCCAATATTTTTCATACCTCTCTCCCAAGAAATTATTATTCCATTAAACATTTAAACTTTTATGATTGTGTTATTGTGCAAAAGTTCTTAATGCATTTCGGAAATACTGTTTGAAAGCAAAATTAATATGATTTTGTTTCCTTTTGGGCTTTTTTTGTTTCTTTGTTTTGCAGTGGTGAATTGCTTTTTTTTCCAATTAATTTGAAAGAATTCTGTTAGAACCACAAACAGCTGGGTTTTCTCAATACTTTTGCTGCATCAATGCTATTATGTGTATTACCACCCTCTCAGAGCTTACTGCTAGGAGTATAGCATACCATAAGGTTTTTAACTCTGCTTTTGTACTTGCTCCTTGATTTCTCTGCATCTGGTATGATTGTCTGGTGGAAATGTTCCAACTACCTCTCTAGCAGTTCTAGATAGGAAAACCTAGTGAGTAGATTTTTTTTTTTTTTTTCATTTAGTGGAATGGAGCAGAATTTTAGCAACATGACCATGAATCCTTCTGAATTGGTGAAGTGCTCATACTTCACCACCACAGAGGTAGTGGTGATATGCAAACCTCTTAAGTAGAACACAGAATTACATAAATGCCAAGTAATGTAATTTCCAATCTGTAGCTTTATTTGTGGTGCTCAAACTTGTGAACTCTTTTTAAATTTTATAACTGGTATTATATCACACCAGTGACATTTATTGAGAATTTTTTGAGCATATAATCGTTAAAACTTTGTAATGGCTTGGTTACATAGATCTACTGTAAAAATATGGTGAATATAGGAAGGAACTGTCCTGATGACAAAGGTGAGAACTATGTTACCAAAGAACTAGTTCCACTGCTACATAGTGAAAATGAAAAAGTATCTTTAGTACTAATGATGTTCAGAAAGAAATTTCAAACAACAGTAAGATCTCACATAAAACTATCTGATGATGCCTAAATATAAGGGATACACCTCATTTTAAGTTGGTTAAATTTGATATAGACATTTTACATACTGAAGCCTGGGGGCAGGTATGAGGGTTGGGTTCTAGACTTGTCTTCTATGTAGAAAAGCATACAGGAAGGAATAACAGTATGTCCTGTACAAGGCATCAGAGTATTGCCTTTATAAGGGCCACTTTTAATGATGTGAAATGTCAGAATACTTGGGGGGTTGATAAATAAGGCTTATATGCAGGAGCTAGAAACAATTTCCGCAACTGATAACATCAGATCTTTATTCCAAGTGCACCTCCAGCTGCAGTCTATTTCCCTGCAGTGTGACCATTTTTCCTAATTAAGATTGTCATCATCTCTGTCAGGCTGAATTGTATCTACATCAATTAACTTATTCAAATTGATTATGGAATAGGGCCTAGAAAGAATAAGGTGGTACTCAAGTGACATTTTCTTTCATATATCTCTTTACACATGCCTTTGTCCTTTGCTTTGATCTCTAGAGTCTCACTGAATGGCAAACTCCACTTACCTCATTGAGACAAGACCACAATGCCTTATCTGTGGGTAGAGCACATTACACAACATGGAGACTACTGCAAAACCAGTAATCACACTGATACTTCAAATTTTATGTCTTCTTATGTAGGACCAAATTATACTGATTCTTACACACAGGCCTTTTTAACCTCAGTAGAACTGATGTATGGAGAAGAGTGTTTTTTGAGACTTACAATACTAGTGTAACCAAAAAACAGATTTTTTTTACACTTAATAACTTGTCAAAGTAAGTATTTCAATCCATTAATAATCATTTCATTGGAGTCTACGTAATAATAAAATTACATGGAAAAAAAGTTTGGCTTGAACAGTGAGAATAGTTTCATATACTCCAAGAAGGGACTTTGTACATGGAGATACTTTATTTTCTTCAGAAGTTTTGTTTTCTCCTAAGCCACACCATTTACAAAGAGGGTGGTTACCGATTACTTCATTGCTGCAAACACTCCATTATAGTGAAGAGCTGCTATGTAACTATGATGTCATTCTCTAACAGTTTATTAGAAATGTTACAATCATTGACTTACACCTCCTTTTATACAGTACTTGTACTTTTAAATTTCCTTACCTTTCTTAACCTTTCCAGACCTACATCAATTTCATGCCTAATATTTCATATTATTAATAGGCTGTGATATACTGAGCATTATGTCCTAAACAGTTCAAAGTTTTGCCACAATGAATGCCAGAGCTCAGACTAATCCCTGGTAGCATGGGAGAAAGCTTTTTGTGCATATTCTCTCCTTAGGAGCAGGTCTAGAGAAAACAACTGTAAAACCCAAGCTGTCTGTATACTGGCACTGTGGTTTTGTGAGGCATATGCTTGCTTGGTTGGACGCATATGATAAAGTGGGCATTAGTTTCAAGTACTGTAAAATAAACTTTCAAAACATATATGCACTATTCTCGGCAGCCGTAGCCTCATTCTTGGGCTTAGTGCTGATGAAACTTGTCTGTTATGGTATCCACGCACAAAAAAAATGACAAATGAGGAAGATTCCAAGGATGAATAAATTGCTGGACTTGTCTCCTAGAAGTTAATTTCTAGTTCCATTGAAATAAGTGCCAAGGACATGAACTTTATGGTTTTATTTTGTTTTCTTGAAGATAGAATGAATCCTCTGACACAACAGGTTTAGAATGACTTGTTTGACTCGGCCTGTCCCTACCCCAAATAGCAACAGCTATGACACTGCAATACACTGCACTGAGAGGTTCCGTAGTTCAGAATCATTTATAAAAATCAGTGCTTACAACATATTGCAACTTTTTAAAAAAACTTTTCAGGTGATAATGCAACTTTCAATTGAAATATTATTCATTACTTTCAGAAACACTGAAATTACAATTATTTACCGTTGGTCTTATAATATAGTTCTAAACAAAGACCAGATTCTGTGTAGCCAAAATGATCTCTCTGCTGTTTTGAGGGAGAATATGGGTGATGTTAACTTACCCTTCTAAGTTCCAATTTTCTGAGTACTTCTGTAGAAAGTGCGTAATTATTTCAGGTGAGGTGGACAGAAAAATTCTGATGAAACCAAAGTGTGTCAAAACTACAATTCATTAAATTTGAAATATTTGTGGGTGGGGGTGGGTGGGGACATGACATTTTGGCTTTGAATACAATTACACTCAGTCCAGGAAAGTGTCCTCTGCAAAAAACATAAACATATATATTCATATATACACACACAATGGAAAAAAAATGCTACTTGATTTTTGCCTATTGTACAGCTCACAGACCTGTGTGGTGTTTTACTGGGTTAAGTGTGCTTGCTCTATCTATCAGATAAGATAGATAAACCTGTCTATAAAAATTTAGTAACACAGGACATATTTGATTTTTTATTTACTTTCTGTGTCCCTTTATATCCACTTCGATATTAAGCAAATGTGCTTTGAGAACAGGCAGAAATGGATAGGTAGTTTGAAGACACATGTAAGTGTATTTCTTCAAATAAAAAGGTAAGTGTTAGCCAACCAGTTAATTCCGTTTCTCACAAAACATTTTTATAAATGATGCAACCTTGCAAACTCGTCTTCTTCATATTAAATAACTACTTTTTTCTTCCTGATATTGAAAATGGAAAACACGAATTAGACCAATAAGTTTACCTCATGTTAAAGGCAAAAGAATTGGCAATGGTGTCATTCCAGAACAATGCAGTATTAGGACTACATATGCCATATATATTTAATGTTTTAACAAAATTTATAGGAGCATTTTTAGGACACACCCATATTATTTTTTATTTTGAAAGAATAAAATATGAAATACAGTATTAGAAAAATACACACTAGGAGAATACTTATTAAAAACATGACTGCAAGTGTCCTTTATTGCTGTTGATAACTTAATAACTATCTTTGTAAGAGGTGGAAGTGGAGTTGTATAGAAGAAAATCAACGGGTTTTGCTCAGTGAATTTTATATGCACGGTATTTGGGATAAACATGTCTAAACTGAAATAGCAACTCTTTCATAAATGTTTTTAACAAAAAGCCTAGTAATCCTACTGTTAATTTATTACAGTATTTTTTATTCTGGAAAATGTTTGTTTTCTGGAACATGCCCTCCTATATATATATATATAAAGTAAACTCTTTTAAAGTCTTATCCTTGGTATCTCTATCTAAGGTTTACCCTAGTGAGGAATGTCCATCTATTAACACTGACCTTTGAACAGGATTGTTGACACACTGAATAATTCAAATTAGTGAATAATTCCACATTAGTACTCCCCACGTTAGATATTGATGAAAGTAGACTGAATTTCAACAATACCAGTTCAATTTAACAAAACAAAACCTCACTGTTGCTCGAAGTCATAGTTTTCTTGCTAATGCTTTCACTTGAACAAAAATCTCCACAAATTTCACTGGAAGTCAAATAAAGCCAAAGCTGGGAAATTTAAAGACCCTTAGCACCCTTCGATAATTTTTCTGTAAAACCTTTTTCTCCTCGAAGAAAATGTCTTCAGTCTGGGAAAAAAAGAACACCATAAATATTTCTTTTAGTTATTATATTTATACAGTTGTTCACTTAGGCTGGAATCAGTAACTTCAATTGTTAATGATTTCTACATTAATTTTGGTCACCGCTACAGAGTATTTTAATGCCTTCAAAACTGAGATTCTCCACCAAACCACAACAAGCTTTTGGTTAGACTGTGAATAATATTATTGTCTGACATGTAAATCTGCAGATAGAAGTAATATACTTGCCTATATGTGGGCAAATTCGGACTGCTGATTCACTGCCAGGTCCACTTTTATAACTATTTGAGCTTGTTTAAACACATGAATATTTCTACTCAGAAGTACACATGTTTAGTTAAAATTGGAATTAAATCAGGAACTCCATCAGGAGTTCTGCTTAAACATAATGTAGTCAAAAGCTTACAGCAAAAGGTGAGATGTCAAAATCCATGGATGCCGTGAACCCTACTAGGCCCACTGATGCAGAGAGCAAAAAATAATCCAGTTTCTAACTTAAAACTATACTCAGTGATGACACTCCATTACTTGTCATGATGATCTTCAGTAATGATAAAATTAATGCATTAGTCACATGCAATCAAATTGGCTCCTAGTAAGTACTGCAGTCTGATTAGGAACAGCCTTCATTTCAAAATTTTCCCTTCTTTTCATTGTACAGCAAGCTATGTCAATTGATTGGGCAGAAAAAAATAAACTGAATTTCAGAGGGGAAATTGATTATAGGAAGACATCTGAAAACCCTTTTTACCAGAATAAATTTCTGTGAGATTTGAGCTTACTGACAGGTTATAAATAAGAATTTCATGAAAATACACTTGTTCTTTGAAGCGTTATAATAAAAAGTAAAATAGTTTCTTCTTTTTGTAAGCCATCTGTATGACACACTTTTGCAGTCCTGTGGCTTCTATTATATCACACTGCTACTGCTTTTTCAGTCCTATCCTCTACATCTCACAGTCTGCAACTGCTCATGTTTAGATGTGTGTGTGTGGTAATATTAAGTTTGAAAACAATATATCAGGACACTGAATATTTTAGCTCAAACAAAGCCAAAATGCAAATTAGATCAGTTTATACAAATTGGATGCAAATTATTTAGTACTTCTAGCTATACTGTCTTACAGATATGTGTACAATTAAATAGTTCCCATAAACAGGCACGAAGGCTAGCAAACAATATCGCCGATATTTCCATCAACTGTCATGTAAAAAGAGGTTCTCAAACATGGCCTTCTTCTGCTTACATTTTACATTTTTGAGCTCAAAAATACTCAAAGCTCCAATCTGACTTTAAAATTAGCAAGCACAGTAGAAATTGAAATGTTTCAATGATGTATGTTACATCCTCTAGGTGCTGAAAGAGGAATAATGTATTGTGCCAAGAATAGCTGCTACCAGGTAAGGCATTACAAATTTTCACTGGGCTTCAAAAAGCCTGGAATGTGACACATTGTCACATGAGCTTTTACAAGAGAAAAGAAGCAATTGATTTTAAAATGATGTTTACTTTATATCAATACATTATATTAAAAATATTAGTCTTAATTCCACTGCACTTTATTAACAGCTCATATTAGTAAAAAATAGTGAAAAATCATATAAGTAATTAGAGAAGTATATTGAAAAAATGAGATAAACTTGATATTGTTTCAAAGATACTAATAAGAAACCTGATTATCCCAATATACTTGTTTAAGCATATCTTTGTCATCATATCTTTAGTAACATGAAGACTTCTTGAGATACACTGCAGCATTGAATGCAACATCAACAAAGATAATACTGTCATTTTACTTATTTTAATTTATGTATTTAGATTACAAGCTAGCATCCTCTGAAATATAGTGAGAGCTTTGAAAAGATCCTACTTTCTTGCATATGTTTTTTAGTTTATATGTATATATATTTTCAAGTAATAAATTTATAAAATTATTATAAAAATAGCAAGAACAGAACAAAATTCACTCTCTTTTTGAGTAATTGCATACTGAGGTTTTTGATTTTATTCTAACTACTGACTTTTAGCTGAATTCCAATTTAGTTGAATTCCAATGACATCAAAACCAATTCAGTAGTCCAACAGTACCTTTTCTGTAGTATTTTTACTGATTATTTAACAATGACTAAATGTTGCAAAGCCCCTAAAAAAACAAGCTGATATGCAAAAATTGAGTATAAGGATTTTAAATTAACAGAGCTGAGAGGGGAATACCGCTAATACAAAATAATCATAATAACATTTTGAGAGAAAATGTATTCTGAAATATTGAATGCTCTGAAATGCTGGACTATGTTACTGATATGCAGGACACAATATTAACTGTGGTGGTCACATAATCATACCCTTGGAGTGTCATAAGTCTGCATGATAAACCTGCCGGCTGGTAATATTTTGCACGAAGGAAGAGAGACACCTCCAGAAGGGACAATAAAGATGATTAATCTGGCAGACAAACTACTGAGTGGTAGGCTTCAACAGCTTCATGTGACTCTAAAACTGCCTCGCTGATTTAGGATAGTAACTATCTGCTTAGCACATTTCCTTTACCAAGAAAGGATAACAGTTAATACACCACAAACAGTAGCAATATTAAAGAATGGTTTAATATACAGAAAGTCATACAAATTATCACTGCTTGAAGGACCATACGAGGTCACCACCAACAACCAGAAATGGATTATATGTTTCCTCAACCAAATGGTAAATTAATTCAGAGCAGTGTCTTAGGATATCCAGAATTTTAAATAGCAAATATTTTAAAACAAAATGCAGCATGAAACAGAAACAACAAACATAATTATACCATTCTCTGGAGAAAAAAAATGGATCTCCACTTTCAGATTTAGTTATCAATTGGCTTTTATATGACATTATACCCTTCTGACACTTAGGGTACTCTTCTTGTATGATCAGGCAGGTGTCCTGAAATTAAGTTACAAAAAGCTAGACAAAACAAGGAAACTCAGCCTTTTTCTTTGCCAGAGAAGGTTTGTTTGACATATATTGATGACTGTCATGGCAGCTTTTGGCATCTTGATTAAGCATCTTAAAACCTACACCACTTATTGCTTTGTAATGTTATTTTTGTATTCAGAAGATGAATTGCTAAACTTTAAATCATTGCCAGAAATATGGCATTCTTAGGGATAAGTATAGGACAAGTGAGTTGCATTTAACCAGTGTATGTGACATATACTTCTGCTTTCCTGTATTCTGTTTTGTCCTTGCATAGAAATGAAACAGACTACTTTTTTCATCCTGCTAGAGAGTAATCAACTCACATTTGCATTTTTAAAAAATTTATAGAATTGTAATAAATATATAGACCTACCTTTGTTATTCCCCACTATCATCCTCTATTAGTTTTCATGAAACACATTTTTTCATAAAATGAAAAGGCAAAACAGGTGTTAGATTATTTATGTCTGACAAATTCATATCATTTAAATGATTAAAACTAATTTGTGTTGAGAGCTACAGTTGCATTTTTATTAAAGAAACAAGTACAAATAGGCATCACTACAGAGCTGTTTATTCAATAATGAGATTAAATGAAATGGATTTCGTAGTCTCAATTCTTTGATTAATGTGGCAATGGGAACTCTAACTTCAGTACCCTAATAATGTGGAAACAGCTGTTTACCCGCTGTAATTCTGTAAAACCTTTTTCTTTAAAGCTACACAATTTAAATTATCCCTAAAAATATATAGTAAGCAAAATACTGAATGCTTTCAGTAACAATATTTGCATTATAAACCTGACATTAGTCTACTTTTTAATTTAATCACAAAAAAAGGGGAAGTTTCATTTACAAATAACAATATTTATGTTTATAGGTAATGTAAACCTTTTTCATATCTTTTTGCTTATACAATATAGAGGTTATTGTATTAATCTGTATAGAAAAAATACTGTACTTTTAGAAGAATAATAATAAATTGAATTAGTCTACAATAGGTAAGTACAATTTAAAGAGAAAAATATATGAATACAGCTACAAGCAGAATGTGTTGTGTGTAAAATTGTCTGCCAAGAACCAGTTAAAGCAGCACAGTACTTACCCTTTGAACAAAAGGCATTGACATATAATTGCAAGAAATTATTATATTCTATGAAATGTTTAAGGAAAAAACAAAGATGCAAAACTTCTAGAAGCAACATATTTATACAACTATAATATATTGTTCTCCTGGTCACTAATTTTTTTTCAGTCATTTTTAGTAAAGATGCAGCATATTATATGTACAGGGACTGCATTGCACCAGATAGGGACATGCTAAGCCATGTTATTCTTGTATTTAAAAGATACCATTTGAATCTATCACTTATAGAATAAACCAGTCTCAGATTGTGAATCTGAGGTAAACAGTAGCCCTCAATCCACCCAATATCCACATTTAAAATTTGGATTATGCAGACATCTCATCTCAAGTGAAACAGACATTTAGGAGTCAGCAGATGGACTGAAGAGTGTCCAGACAGAAAGGTGTGAGCATTATCAGTAAGCATATAGTAATTTGCACGACCCATTCTCAATTTTTTTAGTGATACTACGACATAGGGATTCAATTCACTGTAAAATTACTAAAATCTACCAATTGTAATGCTTTCAGACTGTTTATTTTTTTTTCCAATAGAAAAATAAATCTCATACATTCGAAGAGGTACACAAAAAGACTGGGATAAAATTGATCAGATTTCTTGATAGCACCATTTACACATTCTTTAAAGTAAACATTAATATGCACTTTCTTAGAAAGCGATATAAATATATATATATATATAAATACAGGACGTGCTAACCTCTGTTAACCATCTGAATGTGATGGAATAATCTAATTCTACTGTGCAGGTAGGCTTGTGCATGGTGGTGTGGCAATATAATTTTAAAAGTTTGTTACAGATGTGATGGGAAGCTGGAAGGAGTCGAATAAGCAGAAAAAAGAGCTTAGATCTACTGTAAGCAATGAGTCGGAATGAGCCGTTAAAGGTTAGAATTTATCTTTGTTTCTGATCATTCAATGAGAAAAATGACTTCCACAGAAATAGATACCTTAAAACTGCTTGGGGAAAGGGTGGCGAGGGTGAAATAGGATTGAAAGTCCTACAGGTAATAGCAATAACTGGAAGTGCAGACGAAATTGTTCTTCAGACCAAAGAGGAACGCAGCCGTTTAAAAAGTCTAAGTGCAATGCTGTGGTGCTGAAAGAAAAGCTCCTGGTGAAAAAGAAAAAAAGGGCAATGCAGCTCCGAGCGGCAGCGCGGTGGTGCTGAACGGACAGCTCCCGGCGCGGCGGAACGCTCCGGGCTGGCGTGAGGCGTCCGATCTGTATGATAAACAGCACACTGTGTCTCAGAGCGCCCATTCAATCTCAGTAAGTAAATGAAATATTGATTGAAAGTGACCCTGAAACAGAATGCATTAAAAAGACATAGAAAGCTGCAGA
>VXAY01000710.1:375246-429145 GCA_013399855.1 Oxyruncus cristatus | reverse complement strand
TATATATATATATATATATATACACACTGAAATGTTTTTTGTATATATTTAAAGGCACACTCAGTTTTAAGTCAGGACACCTCTTAGTCACTTTAAAACATAGTTCAAGATATTTGGTAATTTTAAGGTACCCTTTTATTTAGTTTTCTTATCAGAAAAAGAAAGAAACAACTCTTAGATTTGATTTGGTATTTTGTTTCTAGATATACAAGGTATTAAGTAATTGTTAAATAGAAGAATTGTCCAGATCTTTGATAAATGTATTGATTTAAGGTGGTTTGTTTTGGTGTGTTTGTGGTTTGGGGTGTGTTTGTCTTTTTGTTTGTTTGTTTTTGTTTTGTTTTTAATTAACACTCCAAAAATGCAGCAGTGCACAGCTTTCATTATTACAGTTTTTTGCTGCACACTATAGAAAACATTTACCTGGCTCCACTGATTTAAGACATAATAGTGGCTTCTGTGGGAGATTTTGACAACTGTGATTTTGCCAGATCCTCTTTTATTTCATAACCAACGTGCATAGTACTGATTAGGTCAGGCATAAGTGTTTATGTAAATTTAAGAGAAGAACTTAAGAACATAAGAAGGTACAAAAATACACTCTCATAACCATTCACGTGACTGCAGAAGTAATTAGAATATTTAATGTCAGGGCAGCATTGTTGCACCTGTAAAATCATAGTTACACATGCAGCATATGAAAATTCACGTTACTGTAATATGGCTAGGATTATTCTAAAGGATTGGTGAGTAAAATAAAGTGATGGTTTAATTCAGCCAAAAAATTAAGAAGGAAATGTTCTCTATGCAACTAGAAAGATTTTCTCAATAAGAAACCAGTACTTTTCTCACTTGACACGACAGAATTTCATTAGGTTCACCACTAACTACTCTAGTTATTCAACAAATTATCTGTCTAATCTGGGGAAAGATAAAGAATGATCTCCTCCTCCTTACTCACCCACTCCATTCTTGTCCAGATATGTTTCTGTGCTGAGCATTACAAACAACATACAAATTATGATACATTTTGGACAAAAAAAATCAACTTGGATTTGCTGGACTAATATATGTTTGTCTGTTTCTGAGATAAATAAAAATACTCTTTTCTAAATATCTCTTTCAGAAACAGAAAATTGTTTCTTTCATTGACAACTCTCTTAAATTGTATTAGTTTAGAAACGTACCGATAATACCCTTTCACCCCTGCCAAGGTGAATATTTCACCTATTAACATATAGGACATCTTTTTAAAATATACATGTATTAAAAAATTAGAGAATACTATTTTATACTAGTTTCTATATTGGAATATCAACTCTTTATGGCAAACATTGGTTGTGATGTATAATCATACAATACCTAACATGTTAGACCATAGCACTCTAGGTACCAGTACAAATGAAATAATGCAAATATAATTTTTTTTTCTGTTGAAGCCTAAAATCCATATGGTCACTAAGTTAAAAGGTAAAAAAAATGATACAACAAAAATCAGAAACTGAAAAACAAATATTATCTCTTTGGTTTTGTTACCTTCACCACCGTAATTTATTTGAAGTACTTAACTCCCTGACCGTCATGGAAATCAGACAGTGCACTTATTTGCCGTTTACAGATAACAAGTTCAGAAATTGATTTTAATGCAGAAGTGAGAAATTTAACTGCTACCCGGAATAAGTGCTCTGAGCTATCCAATGAAGGTATCTTTGACTATGCAGGGAGATTAGGTTTCCAGGTTTGTGTTTTTGCTCCTGGTTATATTGAAATTTGTGATGCAAAAATGAGAGTGAGTATCTAGAGCAATTATGAACGTAAGCTTAAAATACATGTGTAATTTATTTTTTCAAATGTTATAGGAAATGAAAAATGGAAAGAACTCAATCTTTATTTAATGTCAAATGTATTTTATAAAAATTAAGGTCTGCAATTATGACATTTGCTTACTCACAAAGCAAATCAATTTCTTCCGCAGGCATCACTATCATCCTATTTGCATTAGCATAAGCAAGTTCAAAATCGGGCTCAGCAAGTATAATACTTTTTCCCTAAAAAGGAATCAAATGATAAAAATTATAAAAGAAACTAAGTAATTTCACTGCTTATATTTTCACTGAAACATGATTATATCTTGAAATGTCTCAACAAAGGTGAAACAGTCCAAGTAACTGGGGGCATAAGAACAGCACAAACTGGAGAGCAGTTTGTTGTCCTTAGTTCCCAACAAAATCAGTAGAGATTTGATGAAACTCTTCACTTCAGAGGAAAATGCTTGGTACTTGAGGGATCTCAGCCACTGGCCAGAGACTGCTTTAACTTAGCATTAGTGGCTCAATTCACTCCTGCATGCTGAAAAATCCTAGATCCCTAAACCCTGTATCAGCTAATTTCCTAATCCTGTTCCATTCATTGACAACCCACCTGTATAACCCCATGCTGCATTCATCTATCGTATCAGAATTGCCTAAAAGCCCTCTGATTTACCAGACTGAAAGTCTCAGCTCAGTTCTGAGAGCTGAATGGCATCTACTGTTGAATGCCAGATGTTTGGTGGTTATGCTATGCCACTTCTCATCTCCTCTCTTATGCTGCACAGGGATAATCGTCACTGAGCAGCTATGAATGCATATAGAACACACGCAAAATATTTCCATAGGAAGCAGATCCCTGACCAAATCTGCACTACTACTTGCACTAATACGTCATGTCCTGTCTTTCCACCCTCGTTCCCACTCCTCTCATGTTAATACCTGCAACTCCCCATAGCAGAGTTCCCAACCCTTTCATTTTTCTACTGCCTTATTTCCTTGCCCTCCTTCTCTCTGATGACATATGCTCTGGTTATATTATCAGTTCTCAAAGTCTTTGGAGTTGGGGGAACGGTAATCATAAACTAGCACCTTATGTGACACCCAGCTAATCCAAAGTATTTATGCTGGTGAATGTAGTCAGAGTATTAAACACATGTTGACTATCTAGATAGCATGAATTAGTACTTGATGTGGCTGTTCTGCCAGTTAAAGTAACTATATGTTAAGTTCAGAAAATACGGCTTTAACTTTCAAGTTCCGCATGGTGGTATGACACATGCCTGCAGCAAATTAAACCAGAAGAGAAAAAGTCTCACTGATTATACAAAATAGCATCAAAACTTGGAAAAAACAAACTCATCAGTTTGACAGTAGAAACATTTAATTGCATCATGCTATGTTTATTTCACCTCAAGAATTGTTTCTAAGAGATTGCACAGAGATTAATGAACCAAGGACCTTTTTTATCTGTTATTCAGGTTCCCTTTTTCCTCTTTGGTTTTCACCAGTGTAATTATAACTCATTCCATGAATCTTCTGTAACAGTTGTTCTTTTTTCCTTCTATTAAATCTTTAAACTACTTATCTAATGTCATTTTATCTTCTGTTAACAAAGAAACACTTTACAGAAAAGGTTCCATTTAATCTAACAAATTTATCCTAATCTGGAACAATCCTACATTTTAGTCTTGCTAAAGCAAATAACTGCATTCCCTTAAAACTGTATTTAAATTGCTACATTCCATTTAATCTTTTTTTTTTTTTAATTGTCTTCATTGTTTATCAATTGCTTTAAACTCTTCAAAACTCCATCTGAGCTCTGAATTCTATATCCATGAAAATTTCATGCTCTTTTAACTGCTCATATGACTACACACTTGGAGTTGGTGAGAGGGTGTTCTGAATGCACCAATTCCTGCAGAGAGAAGTCAATGAACAGTAAGAATCACCTGCTCCTTCTCTGTTTGGCCAGCTAAACACACTGCTACACTAAACATGTGGGTAGTCCCATGCCATCCATCCTAAACTGAAGTGGCAGTATGATGAAAATCTGGGGGAAAAATCAGGAACAACGATGTGATAGAAGCCTACTGGAATCAAGCAGAAAGCCAACTAAGTACATTACAGGCAAGATGATGCCTGCATGCACTTAGAATGTCATGCTCTGTTGTATCAGGCAACACTTGGAAAGTCCCTGACTATGTACCCACTGACAACCCCAAGGTCAAGGCAGCAAAAGCTACCAAAAGGTCATGAGTCATCCTATGTATGCAGCAGGCAGACATACTAGACTGCTCCGGACAGATGTTCATGTCAGACTAGGGTCAGATTCTGACAGTAGGCTTACACAGCGAATCTCTACTTATTGCACACACATACCCCCCAAGGAAGTTAGTGGAACTCCTCTCAGTAATTTCAATACATCTGTATTGGATTCCATATATGCATATAGTGAAATATGAATTTACTTTTTCAGAGGTGCTGTGCCCTAATCAAATTCCTGATAGCTCAGTTCAAGATCATACATTACAGAAAATACTTAGAAGGAATAGAGACATCTTTTAGACACATCTTTCCAATAGTCTGCTTGATACTTATTTACGAAAATAGGCAAATACCTATAAAAAGAGAAGCAGTTCTTCATAAATTTAGCTAGATCATAATGTAAATAAATCCAGACCATAAATTATTTGTCATCTTCCCTGATTATGTTTAAATTTTGTAAATGTCATTCCAGTTCAGGATATCTAATATGGAAATACTATGTGAACAAGTGCAATGGATTATGGAAAGAGATTAGCTGCTACTTTGTTCCTCAATATAGTGCACAACTTATTTTTTTCAAGTCACGTTTTTGTTCATAAGATTTTCTTCTCATCAAAAGTAGCACAAATACTTATAGTATTCCCTTCATATATTTTGCATGCAATTGTTCCAAGATGAATGTGGTTTTGCTCTTTCCCTATGTTGTTTTGTGTCATTTCTGCCCTCATAACTGCTGTTTCTTTCAAGACAATTCAAAGATAATTTAATCCATTGAAAAAATAATATTGCAACTATGAGTTCTATCTCAAAGTCATAAAAGAGTATTATAAATATAATGAATTGATAGAGCAAATAGATACTCTAAGATACTTGTTTGTATCTGCCCGTACACTGCAGGGGGATTTTGGGCTGGTTCCCACTCTACTGTTTATCGTAAGTGTTTATTTTGCTCCAGGTCTCAGACCTCCTCTCAGCTGAAGTTGCATTTATCATTGCATTTTAGTCACAAAAACGATCATGCAATAGAAATCTAACTTCCACTTAAGTGCTTGGGAAGTATTTGCACCTGAAATCACAAGGCTTAGAAACTTGGAACCAAGCTGGAGAAATACTTACTCTAGGTAAGACTGTGTAAGGATGTTTTGCACAAATTGCTGCTTTGGTTTAAATCTAGACCACTTTTCAATTAGTGTTTGATATTAAACCTTGACTCTTCGAGGTACTAAAAAATTTGCCTCCCACTTCTTTTATTAACCACCTAATTACACTTCTGCCCACTTAAAAGTATGAAGATTATGATTTTTCTTTCACAGTTTAATTAAAGATATAATTTGGAATGCAAGTTTCTCACAGCAAGGAATTAGCAAATCATGTCTAAAGAAACAAGAAAAAAATACCTGGTGTCTGCTTTAGTTGCCATACAGAATGTGCGTGTAGGCCCTAACTCATAAATAGAAAGACTTCTGCTCTCAAAATCACTATTTTTAAATGTGTGCACATGCAAGTTGTGTATGGAGAGAAAATTGCTAAAACTGTTAGTTATACAGGTGGTTGAATCTATGGTATTTTCTAGCCCTAAAGAAAGTATTATTAAAATTTTACGCACACATATGCACACATAAAAATCTGAGTAGTTCCATAAGCATCCCTCATGAAAACACCATTCAAAACACTGGGAATGGAGAAAACCAACTCCTCCATGAATTCTCTATGATACATAGTTTTAATAACATAGAGAAGAAACTTAACTTTTTAATTTTTTTCTCTGTAGCATAAAAACAACATTCCATATTTAATGCATTAATATTTCATGACTTTCAAATTACATTTGCAGAGAAGTATGATGTATTTTGAGTAGCTTCATTTATACTTTTCACTTTTTTATAATTAAAAAAAGAAAAAATGAGCTGGTTACACATTGAATTATACAAGAGAAAAAATAATGGATTTTTACTCAGTTGCAAAGTAAGCAGTATACATAAAAAATTACACATATATATTGACTGAGCCATCATTCAGATAAACATCTTTTAAAAAGACAGAAAGCAGGTATACTAACAGCTCTGCCCAGTGAAGTCTGACAGTAGAGTGTTAGCCCTAATCTCTTGTTAAATTCACAACAGTTTCCCATTCCCCTACCTAAAAATCTCCCTTTTTCCTTTTCCTTACCTAACTTCTTGCATGGTGTTCTATGAACACCTGCCAACATTCCAGAGTCAAGGATGGATTTCACAAATGCAAGAATATTTACAGTACTATTGAGTGTAGAAATTTGGGATATTTCTGATTGAAAGAAACTATATAATGTAATTTCATTACTGGAATTGCTGAAAAGACACTTCTCAACACAAACTAATCTGCAAAAAATGTGCATTATTTTAAAAACAAATATAGCTCACTGATGGTATCAAGAAAACACCCACTGTTTTGCATTAGACAGGATCTAACCTATTACCACCGAAAGCCCACTCCAGTTTCTAAAGTGAATTGATCTTCCTGATAGAAATAGGGACAAAGCTGGTGCATCCCACCCCTTTTTTTATGTTTTCCTAGTAACAAATCTGTAGATGTTGCTACTGGCTCCTCATAGCCATTAACTCATTGTCCAAAGAAGCATCACACTGATTGCTTCCCTGACAAATCTTCAGAAGGTGAGTACAAAAACTACTAGGACACTTCTGCACTCTAGAGAATCCTTAAAATGCCACATCCATGAGCTTTACATGTATTGCCCAGTAGCAGATCAGCCATAAACTTACTCTGAATGATATGTTATAGTTTAACTAGAAAACTGGTACCTGATGAGAAGCAATTGCTGGAAGAAATCCTACGACTGAAACACACAGGAGATCTACTAAGATGTTAATAACAAATCTTGAATGGCCTATAAGCAGGCACTTAGGAATCAACTTTCCATTGACTTCCAGGAGACTGATGCTTCCAATTTTTTTTTTAAGTTTTTACTTTTTGTTTGCTTGTTTTTTAGGTTTTTTTTTTTTAATGTCCATGGACTGGCAAGTCCAAGAGAAAGCTAACAGTGTTCTTAAATATTTCTTCTACTGGAATAGAATTTTTCAAGATGAAGATACAATGTTAACATGACAAGACATCACAGCTATCAACAGTGCCCAATTTTCAGTATAAACTTCAATAAATGTGGCTAGAATGCACAATGATGTGCTTCTAAAAGAAATCCATGCAGAAAACTATATGGTGTAGTTATGCCACTTAAGCAAATTCAGAAGAAAGGATAGCCAACAGAAGTGTGCAAAGAGACCTGGTGCTTCTCTGTCAATGACACTTTTCATCGAAGCTGACTAAATCTTGAAAGCATGGAAAAACTAAATTCAGGATATTAGAAATACATTGAGATGTTTATGTATTGACATTGCTGGCCAGATTACAACATTATTTTAACAGCATACTAAACTTCATCCAAATTAATTTAGGATTTAAATCCAAATTTAAAATCAAAAACATGTTTCAGTATTCCTGGTAAGAATACTCAAAATCAATCTCTGAAAACCACATTTTAAAATTAACCTTACTATCTGTAGGACTGATAGGACAAAAGAAGGCTAGCACTTTTACGTTGTTTTTAGATTACCTTTGTCACGGTTGATTTCTACAAGGTATGTAGCGTTATCGTTCAACATTCATTTAGCAATTCAGAACAAAATTTAAGTTATCAGCTATATATCATCTGCAGGAGGCCTCTCTTTTTAAAGCTGTGGAATTAAGGTGAGTCAGCAGAACCATTTCAATTCTATGGCATGGAAAATAAGGATTTATAACGACCATTAAAAAGAAGAATTTCTTTCTTGCTCAAAAGTTCCTTGAGATCTTTTTGTGGGAGGTCAAAAGACAGAGTTTGATGAACAGCAAAAGAAACTTTATGGTTACTCATATCAAGAGATTTGTGATTACCAAAGGAAGAAGGTAAAGTGCTCAGAAAACATGACAGTCATTAGTACCTTTCTTAAAATACACTATCAATTTCCATATTTCATATTTATATGCTCAAAAATGGTCCCCAATTTTACTATCACAACTATCATATTCTGGTTGTTTTAAAATTGTAGTTTTAAGTGAGAATCTTTGGGACTGAAAAAATGGTAGATGATGAAAATAAGGGGTTAAAAGAAAGTGCACCTAGCTGAATGTGCTCTGTCTAAATGAACACCTTTGAGTTTTCATGACCATAAAATAAAATAATAATACTAAATCCTAACATTCTCTCCTACAGTAATTGTAATTAAAATCCTGGGGCAATTATTCTAGTCTCCATGCTTCTTGGTAAAAAAAAAGGAAGAGGAAACACACATGAATTAAAACCCTTGTGGTAACCCCATTAATGTCTCAGGTCCATGAAAATAAGAGCATATTTATTCATGTTCTCACTTACAGATAGTTCTGTATTGTTTCATGGTGTTTTTCACTATTAAAAAAAAAAAAAGTGACAATAATGACAAAATGTTTTCCTAAGAGCAATATAAATACAATTTTTCTCATGAGCTCTTTACTGAAAACAGCACTTTTCCTTTAGATAAAAACAAATGGTAAGGTGATAAGCCAAACAGCTTTTAAAGGGAGGAAAATTTTAAATCCATCATCTAGCTAGGCAAAACAATTAAAAAAACCCAAATCAACCCCCCAAAAAACCCAAACCAAAGCAATAAAAGTTCTTCTCACCATTCCCACAGACATATGATTTGATGTAAAAAACTTAGAGAAATGTAAATAAATTAAATCTGAAAGCATCGGAATATATATCACTAATATATATACTTTTATGTATACATATACACACACACACTTCTGTACTTGACATATATACTTCTACATGAGACTCCTAACACTTGATTTACTTTTAAGTAGAAATACTTTATTGCACTGAGTATCTGGCCAACAGCTTCGGCTCAGGTAGAGAGTACAAGAGCTACCTATTCGGCAGTGCCTCTTTAAATCATTTGTTTTCAATTCAACTGATTCTAAAAACAATGAGGAAAAACAAAACCAAATGAGTCCATATGGAAGATATGCATATATTTGTATTCTCTACAGACACAATGAATGGAGCCCCTACTTCTTTCCATGCCCATCATGTCTTGGAAACTCAGAGCTGAAACCATGTCAGACATAAGTGTGATGCACAGAACTAAATAAAAACTCTTCTTGTTTCAAGATCATGGAATAGACAACCCACTTTCTTAAAAATTATTTCAAGAGATTCTCCAACCTTTCCTGAAAACCAAATTTATGTCATTAAAAATATTAAGTAATTTAAATAATGTATCTTTTACCTGAGAGGTATCTTTTATATCCTGTCTATATTTAGTTGCACATAGAGAGGTAAGAAAAGACTGAAGAGGGCATTTGTAATGGTGTATCTTGGCACCAGTTTAGTACGTGCACTTTACTCATAGATCACAAAACCATAAGGTGAAATGAAAGGTAAAACTTATAATACCATCAACCAATACACATAAGTAAATATGTTGGGAATGATAAATTACTTATTACATGTATGAACATGGTAAATAGCAAAAAATAAAGATGACAGAGAAGGAAATTTGGCTTCTGCAAAATAAACCTGGTCTAGATGAACTATCTAGATTAACAACACCAAGGGCAATGGCTACTTTGCACCTCCGGCTTTGCAAGACAGCCAGCAGCAGAAACTTGATCCTTTTTGCATTAAGTATTGCTTCAATATTAAACTAGAATTTTGTTTAACTAGAACTACTCAGTGAAATTCTCAGGGAGGTTAGCTTATAAATGTAATTTGAATATTGTTTTCAAATGAGAAAAGAAGGACAATTAAACATAAAATATTTACATAACCATATCTCTCTAGGTCACAAAAAATAGCTATTAGAAATTTCCATTAAAAAAAGTATGTAATTTTACTAGTGTGGTTTGACTAATGAGTGGCCAAACTTTAAGTACTTTATCCAGTTCTGGACTTCTCATTTCAAGAAAGGCATTGAAGTGTTGGAATGTGTCCAGAGAAAGGCAATGAAACTGGTGAACAATCTAAAGTCCTATGAGGAGCTGCTGAGAGAGCTGGGGTTGTTTAGCCTGGAGAAAAGGAGGCTCAGGGGTGACCTTATTGCTCTTTACAACTACCTGAACAGAGGCTATAGTGAGGAGGGGTTTGGCTTCTTCTCCCAGGCAAGTAGCAACAGGACATAGCCTCAAGCTACACCAGGGGAAGTTCTGGTTGGACATCAGAAGGAAACTGTTCACCAAAAGGGTGATTAAATTGGAATGCGCTGCCCGGGGAGGTGGTGAAGTCACCATCCCTGAAGGTGTTCAAGAAAGGATTGGATGTGGCACTTAGTTCCATGGTCTAGTTGACAAGGTGGTGTTTGGTTAAAGGTTTGACTTGATGACCTCAGAGATCTTTTCCAACCTAAATGATTCTGTGATGTTTTCAAACTTAAAAAGCACTACTACAGGACTCCATGACTCTCTAATGCTGATAGAGTCTTCTGACAACTCAATTCAAACCCTTCCTCGCAAAGCCTGACATTATGCCTCTGACAAGCATTAGAGAACAGAACTAGATAATGTCAAGCTACTGGCCTTAGGAAATATATCATAAGGTGTAGTTTGCTGGCTTCATACTTAACATTCACCCCAGCTGATTTTTAGGTATATCTTTAATTTATAAGTCTATGTACTTTTTGGTTAACTCTTGTAAACTTGTAGTTATATATTTTTAACCAAGATAGCCACAAGGAAGCAGTCACTACTGCTGAAACAGATTAAAAATACTGGAATAAGTGGAGGCAAGACAGAAATTACCAATTATTTGGGTCAGCAGAAGCAAAAAGATTGATAGGTGCTAACAAAGGCCAGTTATGAAAGTCAAACTAGCTTATAAAAACCCTTATAACTGTAAGAGACAGTTGAAGGTACAATTGTAGCTTGTTAAATATGAAGATCCTGGATTTAGATCAAACCATATGTAGCTCAGTAGGGAAAACTGTATATATTTATTATTAACCCACATATTTTAAAACCATATTGTTTCCACACATCTATACTCTGGGCTATATTTCTCATACAATGGGAACCTGTGGAGACAAATTTCATTAAGGAAAATTATCTACAAAAAAGCACTAGGCATAGGCAATAATGGAACATAGATAACTTGCACCTATTAATAATTTTGGCTAGATAATAAACTGATATAAGTGTTCAGGTGGGAAAAAAAATTACTCCTTATGCAAAGTAAGGCTGCAGGGCAAAAATATGGCTCTATTTACACATATACCTCAGATGATTTTATACCTATATTACAAATGTGTAATACTGTGTGTGCATTAATGTGAAAAAATACTTTTCATAGACTAAATATGGCGTAAGCATCCTAATAAACTGGATTTTAATCTTTCTTTTTAAAGATTAACTGAAAAAGAATTTGCATCTAACTCTTGCTCTGCTCTCAACTCCTGTGCACACTATAAACATATTCTTCTGCTTCAACAGATGGCAATTTATTTTTAAGAGAAAAGATAATGAAAAATACAAAAATTAAAACCAAAAAATGAAAGAGATGTCTCAAAATGAGATAAAAGTGAGGAAATAAATAGATTTACTAGCTGGTTTTGGTTTCATAATACATTTGCCCTCTTTTTATTTAACAAATATTTACTTATGAACCTTCTTACAGTAAACTCTCTTTAGACAATCAATGAATGCATTATAAATTATTCTAACCTCAGAAAGTTTACATAAAATTGCACACAATCTGAGTTAGAGTGTCGATTATTATACAATACTATTGGTATCAGTAATTTTTATTTTCCTATTTCAATAGTAAAAGTTATATTTCAAATAAAAATATCTTTTTATTAATTTTGAAATGACAAAATGCTCCTGGTGATGTTAAAACCACTAATTTTGCTGAGCCCTCTGTCATTCAAATCAACAATTTTATACTCTTTTCTATCACTTTCATTGATTTTTTTTCTATTAACACCAAAATAAAATTCGGATGGGTCAAAAAGAAACACTTTTTTAATTAGTAGTGTATATATTAGGACAATTAGTAATATAACAATTTTATATTTCACAAGCCATACATTTTGTTAACTTTTTGTCATTTCCATATTATATTTAAGTAATTTCATTTTGAATACAAAGTGCTGAATAGTACAGAGGCTATGAAATATAAATACATTTATGAAATATCTGCTGCAATAACAGCATTTGTAGTTAAGGCATTTTACAGCTTATTTTTTGTAACTAAGCTCTTAAACGAAAATAAACCTAGAAGAAAGGTATGTTTATACTAAAAATATTTTTATAATAAAACATACAAAAATTATTTGCATAAATAATATCTAAATAAAATCCTTAAATTCAGATTTCAAAATGTGACTTTTACCCTATCAAAGTTGGAATCTCCTCCTTTTGTTATCCTGATTCACATCTCTCCCTATTAATGTAGGGTAGGCATAACTTACAATTTACTTAAAAATTGAATGCAGTCAAGACAACCCTTGGTGTACACACACACAACGTGTACAGCCAATCAGTCTTTTATAGAAGTGCTAATGTAATGTGTATCATTATTATCTAATTACTTTTGACATAACTAAAGCAGGAATTTATATGAAACAGACTCTTAAACGCCAACATACAAGTGAAATACAACCTGTGAGATGTCTTTAACAAACAATTATGTGTTATTTCTTTCTGTTTCTAAAACTGAATGTGATAGTACTGGTTCTAGACAATATTTTCAGGTTTTTTACTAAACATTTTAAATATAATAATATTCTGCAAGGATGTGATTATTTTTTATTTTTTTTTTTTCTGCATCACTTAATTATACATGGACTCTGGTCTACAAAAGATCTGGAGGAACTGTATTTTGGTTCAGCACTCTTTACTACAGAATGTCATTGATCATTGTCTAACCTATTTCGTAAACCAGTTTAACTCTGTAAAACTGTAACGCTTTAAAAGAACCCACATGGAAGCTGCAATTCAGAATCTCATGGGTAGGGGGCAGCTGTTAATTTATTATCGCAATTATTACAGTTACTGTTAAAAAAGTCAATCAAAACATTCTCACTGCATTTATAATTTTGCTAACTGGACAATAAAGATAACCATAAAAAGCTGAGAAGCATAGAGATCATGTATTATCATGTATGAAAGAAGAACTTACACTGCAGTGGAACTGCAGGCTTTCAAAAACTTTAAGGAAATAGAATGGAAAAGAAATAGAAAAATCCAGAAAGACTTTGATCTCTAAGGCTGCATTTGCTGAGGTGTCGTTTGAGAAGCAGGAGAAAACAGAAGGTGAAACAGGCAACAGACCCTCTGTACCCCCAGACAAATACTCTTCAAGACTACCAACTGTAAAGATTCAAATGTAAATCACTAGGAGGTAACAGACCAGTGAACCCTGGGCACTTCTAAGGATACTCGTTAAAGTCTATGGTCATGGTACCTACCATTGATCCACTATTTGCAAAACTGTTTACAAACTACGCCACTTAATAACTGTTATTACTTGTATGGGGCCTAATTTACTTTCATGAAAAGAAAACAACCAAACAACCCAACCAAACAACCCAACCAAACCCAAACCCAACAAATATAAAAACAACTACAGGCACAAAATATCACTGGGAGTAAATTACAGGGAATAATATTACTGCTGAATAAGATGCAGTTGCATATTGTTTTGACTGCACGGAAAAAGATAAAGACTGTCTGAAAGCTAGGATGTAACACTACAGGCAAATATCTCAACAGATGCACCTTACCTCTGGAAGAGGAAAAACCTCCCATCTCTTATTCCCTATAGCGCAATAAGTCAACTTGCTTCTATGATTTGCATTCAAACAACATTCCTTTTTCATTCAAATCAGGCTGACACCTACTCTAATTGGTTGGTTTGTCTAACATCTGTCTGTGAGTTCTCACCATCTCATGAATTCTCAAAGCATGCAGAAAGGCTATTGATGCATCCAGCATTCAGCATTCAGCCTTCAGCGAAGTGTGGTGCTGCACTGTTCCTCCAAACTGAAAGTGAAAATGTTTCAGATGGCACAAAAAAACCAGTAACTAACACAGGTGCCAAGCAGGGTCTTCTAGGACCAGGCCTAATAATGCCTCACTCAACTTACATCTGACACATCAGAAAAACATGGTACTGCCTTTTCTACCTGTACAGGACCTGTCCTGGTGTGACAGTAAGCTCTGTAAGCCCAGTGTTTCTTTCCACATTCTCACACAACTCTTGATTGTATAAATTCTGAACTCCTTTAAGAGCCACTAAAGTAAATTCTGAATAGTTGAAAATTTGGGAGGCTAGTCTCATGTGACTGATACATTAGGCAGTAGAGAAGCATCAATAAAGACATGCAATTTTGCATTCTGGAAATTACTCTGACCTTCTGTTTTCTCTGGATTATTCAAAGAGCAAAGAGGGCACTAAGTGACCCTTTGTCTGTGTACCTCAGAATACGGTTGGATTTTTCAGCCAATACTAGTTCTGAATGAAACAGTGTATCATCAAATCTGAGTATTAAGAACTCAAAGTCAAATCTAACCTTGCTTAGACAATAGAGTTAAATGCTGCCAACTTTCACTCTAGCTTATATGGGATGGAACTTGAACACGGATATATCTCAAACTTTGTAATATACTATTTATTTTCACTTTGTATTGATTAGGAAATGTTTAAAACAGTCAGAAAAAAGAAAATTAAAAAATTAAGCACCCTTTTGCAAAGGACATTTGAAAACCTTTACCATATTTTGGAGAAGACAATAATGTGTATCTTTTTGAAAGTTAGATGAAATGGGAAATTAACTGCTTCTGATCATTTTCAAGCATAAAATCCAAACAAGATACAATGAACATGGAATCCCATTTTTACTTACAGGACTGCAACTGGCAGATCATTCATGACATCCTATGAATGTCATGTTTTCATAGACTTAGCAGTGAGAATCTACATTTTTCCTCATATCTCATGAATATTGAATGTCTATGACATTTCTCCTACCTTTAAGAAAGGAACAGCATACAGTGATGCCTAAAATTGTTTTGCAGTGGGAGAGGATATGAAAGGAAACAAGTAAGAAATATGAACACAAATAATTACCTACATAGTTGTCTAAAGGGGAAAAAAATGAAACAGACAATAGGAAGGGTAAAAAACCCCAAACTGATTTTCAAATAAGTATATGTAGTTTAAGGAGACAATGCAAACAAGAGCACTGAGCTCAGATACTGGGAAAAAGTGGTCAAAGAGCAAGAGAAATATATTAAATATATTTTCATGTATTAACATGAAAACCATGAAAAAGTCTACAGTTAGTCTATGGAGTATAGGTTAATTTTGCTTAAGAGTTGGTCATGAAATTAAGCATTTCAGCTGAAAAGAAGCAGGAAAAGTTACCTCTGAAGTACTGGAACCTCTACTGGAATCCTCTCACATGAACAGAGGAATAATTCTCCCTAGCTATTTTTAGATATATTGTCTCAAACTTTATTCATTATGTGCTGTTCCTACTGTGCCATAGGTAACTTGTGATCAAAAATCTGTCTTATTCATATTAAAAAAAAGGTCATTCTATAGACATATACATTGATAAAATTATCTACGAATGTGAAATGTAAGGGTTTTCTCCCCCTTCTAGAAAGAGGTGTGTTTTTCTAACAAGTAATAGGTATTTTCATTCAACCTTGTAACAGGTTCAATGGGGAGTCAAAATTATTACTGGATAATAATGAAAGCTATGAAAGCAATAGCAACACCTAAACAGAACTCTGAATGCAAAGTTGAATAATTATGAAAACTGAAGGTGTAAGTCGTTTCTGAAAAGTTATGCTATGTTGAGAAATTATGTGAAGAATTTTCCTGTTTGTGACAAAAGTATATCCTAAGTTTGGGGACCTTACAGAAAAAGTTAGCAAAATATAGTGCCTATTTCTTCAACTCTGTTCCCCTACACATCATCATAAGGTTCTCACAGTTACCATACACTTCTGAACACCACTGCTACATCAAACCTGATTTCCTTCTCATGCATCTACTTGTGAATAAAAAAATTAGTTGGATTCTATAATTAGAAGAACGTATTTGTTTAATACACTAAAAAATTAATATATGTGTGGTCTTCATATATTTAAAATTTTGCAATCCAGTGTACTAAATGCTTAAGTGATGGGTCCATATAAAACACCACCTATTAGATGAAGTGCCTTTCAAAGAACATATTAGTTTTGCATGTGGAACTTGGACAGCATCTTCTGAATGTAAATAAAATGGTTGTATTTATCAGAGACCAATCAGATAGGTTGACAAAAGGTCAAATTCTTACCTCAGAGAATTACTATGGCAAATATTCTTAACAATGAAATTAAAGTAATAACAGATTTTTAATCCTGTAGCATGTTAAATAACTTTATATTGACTCCAATTTGAAATACATGGTACTGAGATTTGGAAAGATCAAGTGATACATCCAGCATCAATCAATCTGTGACAGAGCTTAACAGAAAATAGATCTTCTCAACATCACTGCAACAATTGATATTAAAATTAGGGAATAAAAAAAATAGATTAATATTATAGCTAAAATATCTGAGACACAATATCTTAAATAAGCCTCACATCAAATTGTCAAAGGCAATAGAGATAATATCTCAGTGGCCTATGATGGCCGTAGGGTATCTTGGGGTCATCATTAAAACTCACTATTTGTACATTAAGATTAAAGTGCTGATAAAAAAATTATAGTCTGAAGATGGATATTATAAGTATTTTAAAAATCCATGTCCTAAGGATAACAGAAGACTGACACAAAGCTTTCTTATTTTTTCTTCCTCCACCCACAACAAATTATATATCAAATATGAGTTCACCAACCCTTTAAAAGCTGTCAGTATGCTTTACAGACAACCTCTGTTTTCAGATTCTCTCCTTCTCTGAGGAATGAAGAGACTATACTTCTGCAAGTAATTTGACAAACAGGGATAGGGTGGTTCTTTGAAGTCAGAGAGGGAGATCATATGCATCAATTATTACAATTTAGAAATATCAATTAATGTTCCAATCTCTAGTTATATGCGTACTACTATACTACATTGCAAGCTATAAATTTTGCATAAAATAAAAGATAATGTAAGCCAAAAGCACAAATTCCTAATACCAAGATTGTAACAACCATGTGTTTGTGCTGTACCTGCTGGGTACAGGCAGTACCAAGAAAACTGGCTCCATTCCATCACATGAAAAGGTTGAAAAGTATTATGTGTTAAAGATACTGTAGCAACCAGATGAGATAGTTATGCTTGAAAAAAATGTAAACCTTGAGGACTGAATGAAAAAAATCTACACCTATCTGCACACCACAAAATTCTTATTAAGCTGTACTAAATGATAAAATAAGAGTTTCAGGTGCAACAACAAAGCAGCAAAACAGAAGCTATAACTGTAAAAAATACAAATGTCATGGGAAAAAATAGTGTACTAAAAAAATTGAAAATAAAAGGTTTATATAGTAAGTAACAGACACAAAGCTTGCTATGATTAATCCTCTTATATTACTAAGCTTAAACCTATCTAAATTGTCAGGCAAGGCAAAAGGACTCCTATCCATCTCTCTCCTGACGCGCTCATTAGTGGGAATGTGTGTTTTGGCCTTTTATTCTCTTACGCCAATAGCAAAGCTCGGTAGTGGTATCAATCTCATAGTAAAAGGAGGATTGGAGAATGAAACATGCAAGGGTTCACAACTGCATTTACAGGTATTTATCAAATAGGCAATGGAGAAATACAAAGCTTAGCTTTATGGACTTGTGTTTCTCCCTCTAAAATGACAGTAACATCAGTCAAGCAGGCAGATAAGAAAAAATAATCTTGTAAACAAATAAAAATATGTAAACAGTTTAATTATAAAAATACTTGTCTATCTAATGTCACTTAACTCTTAAAATAAGTATTAAACTTGTACCTTTATAAGGTACTATATAGGAAAAGCAAGCATGATTTATATGATGTTTATTGCATTATTCATCAATTTTGAAATGACATTTCCTCTTGAAGTGTACTGTGGAAAAGTCAACTTGATTTTGTCCTTCTGGTAAATAAAAGTAAAGCTGTATTCTGCCTGTTCCGTGGGCATCAGCAGAACAGTTCCACCACTGAAGATATATGTCTGTCAGTGCTAAGCTATAAACAAAGCTGACAAAGTTCACGAGGGGCTAAAAGAAATTCTCAGTCTAAAAGTATAGAAAGATTGAGTTCCTTTCAGCAATAGGCAGACAGGAAGGGGGAAAAAAAAGTTACTGGAAATGTCACTATTCTGTTGCCTCTTTGGTTCTTTCTTCCTTGGGAAGTTTTTAGTGTATGGATTTTTAGTGCAAATAAAGGTCCAAGGAAGTTCTACTTAAAAAATTAACAAGAGATTTACAAGAATAATACTGACGGATGTATAACTTCCTGGAACAAAGAACTAAAGAGAAAAACACTGCCAGTACAACAGAGGTTTCTGTTGTATCTGCGGCAACTCAGCATAACACAACACATGAAAATTCTGAAGAAACCATTTTCTTCCTCTAGATAAGACATTTGTAGAGACTATCTTCTTCTTGAGAATCATAAAACAAATAGTTCATCAACGCTGGATTTTTCCAAAAACAATTAATCAAAAGCTGAAACTGTCATACAAAGGAGTTATGATCTCATCTGAATGGAGGCAGAGTGAGTCATTAGAAGGAAGACCTAATACAAGCCAGATTTCCTGCCTAGCTTCCTCTGACCTCTGCTGGCAGACCTATTTTCCTCTGGTAATAAAAAGACTGTCTAGAATTTGTTCAAGCTCTGTCAGGGGAACCCAGCTGACATGCTCATACAGTGGGAAGACTCACATAGCTACGTTCATCAGCATGCAGACTCGAGTCAGCAGTGCCCTGGCAGTCAGGAGGGCCAACTATGTCCTGGGGGACATGAAGCAAAGCATCGCCTGCTGGTCAAGGGAGGGGATTGTCCTGCTCTGCTCTGCACTGGTGTGGCCTCACCTTGAATATTGTGGCAGTTTTGGGCACCACAATATAAGAAAGATATTAATCTGTTAGAGAGAGTCCAAAAGATGGCAATGAAGACGGTGAAGGGCCTTGAGGGGAAGCTGTATGAGGAGAGGCCAAGGTCACTTGGTCTGTTCAGCCTTGAGTAGAGGCAACTGAGGGGAGACCTCGGACTACAACTTCCTTGTGAGAGGAAGAGGAGGGACTGACACTGATCTATTCTCTCTGGTGAATATTGACAGGACCCGAGGGAATGGCCTCATGTTGTGTCAGGGGAGGTTTAGGTTGGATATTAGAAAAAGGTTCTTCACCCAGAGAGTGGTTCGGCACTGGAACAGGCTCCCCAGAGAAGTGGTCACAGCACCAAGCCTGACAGAGTTCAAGAAGTGTTTGGACAATACCCTCGGGCACATGGTGTTACTCTGGTCCTGTGCAGGGCGAGAAGTTGAACTCAATGATTCTTGTGGGTCCCTTCCAACTTGGCATTTTCTGTGATTCTGTGACAATTCTCTAATTACACTGACTTATGGGGAGTCCTCCAACCCAATTTAAAAATCTCACTCCAATAGCAACCCAATATTAAGTATTGTTAAAGCTTGCTTAATCACCTTACTAATCTTTAATACAAAATATCATCTTCTCATGTTTAAAATATTACAGAAAATTGAATGATCTGAAGCCTGATATGCTACTATATCTACACAACAGAGTGTGCTGTGAATTTATCTTGCACCTTAACACTGAATTTCCTGACATCGATTCAGTTAACTAAGCTCTCTCCAGTTATCATAATATAACATCTTGTGAGAAAATCCATACCTGAATGGTTATTTTCTTTGGAGAGTCATCTTACAACAGCCATATATTGAAAAAAACCATTTGTTGTTCTCTAATACACTCCTATTGGGTGCTTACATGACTACCAACAGGTTTGAGATTATTGTGTTGGAACCTAATTTTGTGTGACAGCCGCAGTGCAGATACTTGTCGATAGAGTGGTGTTGAATGCTAATCACTACTACAGTCTGGGAACAATTGCCAGCTACGTCACTTATCACTAGAATGAACAGAAAGGCCTTAATTGCCTTATCATGTGCTTTGTGCTTCCTGCTGGAATGGTCAGAAATCACTTGAAAATAATAGAAGGGATAAAATAATCATAAATGAGTAGGAATTTTAATGGTTAAAAATAAAAGCAGTCCAAAAGGAACTCATTACTCTTCCTAATATATATAATTCTGACGCTGTTCAAAAAAGGTCTTGATTATTTTTATGAAAACTGAATTGAACAAAGGTTATGAATAAAATGCATTAAAATATGTAATGTGGATACAGACAGGACACAGAGCATACATTTCACTTAGCTTGTGTATTCAGCTATATTACTTGACAATATTCTCATAGAACAACTTTCTATAAACATAAGCATTTTTAGCCATTGAAAAGTCATTAAAGTTTATACACTACACTATAATTTTGATAATTTAAAAATCATAGGACAGATGCAAAGTAGGTACTTCTCTTATGCTAATTAAACAACATACTCAAATACTATTTCCTGTAAATAAAAGCATTTCTTCGTTTTTCTCCAAATAATGATCATCAAGATATAAGTTTAAAAAAATGGTAAAGAAAGAAAATAGTAAGAACCCTTTCAAAAATGACCTGTGCACTCAACATTTTCAAAATCAAAATAAACAAAGTATTGAAATTAAGAGAGAGAGAGGCAGAATAAAAGCTGAACAGAGTGTTCATAAAATATCCCTAGCTGTCAGCAAAGATTTTATCTTTGTCGTTTAATGATGATGAAGCCAAGTAACTGTTGCTGGAATGGAAGCAGGCTGATGAAGAAGGCTTTCAAATTGAAGTGAAGGATATCACAATTTATGTTTTTCTAAGTAGTTTTTCTATCTCTACAATTTCTTTCTAAATTTCATTACTTTCTGTATTAGATATCCCTTTCAACAGATAGCCATGTGTTGGTCAAAGATATAATGCTTTAATATGCTTCCGTTCATGTTAAATTGTTTGTTCATACACCAGCAAGTTCTAAGCAGTTCAGAAAATATCAGAGGATTAATAATTAATAACAATGTTAATTTCCAGGGGAAATTAGCTTCCGAAGAAAACTTTTCTGGTATTTGATGTTTGTGCAAGATCTGATAACAAAATTCAACTAACTGAAACAGATTGTGTGCACTGTTAGCACATACTGAATACTTACATTCTTTGAACACACAGTACATTAAGTTTAACAGTACATTAAAAATAAATAATGTATTAATTATGCATAAATAAGTTCTGAAGATCATGGCAGGTAGTAATGTTAACAATTTTCATAGGGAATAAAAAGATACACGGTATGATAATTTGTGGATATATGATCTGGACACATTTTTTTCCAGTTTAAATGGAAATAAAATAGTATAATTTAAATACTGCTAAAAGAACAGATTATGTATTTAAAAATAATATATTAATTAAACTTATTTAGATGTGTTTAGCGTATTTTTAAAAAGATTTAATTTTACTTCATTTTTCATCAATAAATTTTCATTTGTTATATTTAAATAATGTTCCTATTTTACTGTCCACAAACATATTTTAGAATTTTCAAAGTAAATAAAGAAGGCTGTTTGCCATTCCTGGGTTGAATTCCAGCTATTTAGGAATGGTGTTAGTGGTAATTCTATTATAATTTATAAATGGTCCAGGAAATGATCCATGTGTGTGTGCATATATACATAAATATACATAAACCAAGAATTACTCTGTCTACAAACACACCAGTTTTGTGTCTTAGCAATTTATTAATCAAATCAAATGCAAAATAAACCCCAACTATTTTAAAAGATACTTTGCTTTCATAAGAGGTTTTAAAGAAGTCCAACAAAATAAATTAAAAGAAGTAAACTGTTTTCAATTTAATTACCAGTTTCTAACAAGAGTTAGATAACTATGGTTATGGGTGTATATATGTGAATGAACGAATAAATCCTTAACCCACCATATCTTTTTCTCCAGTTTGCAAGCTGTCACCCGTGAAAAGTATGGTGTAGATGGTAGGATGATACTGTACCTGATTGGCTCTGGAGGTGGTCATGGGATCAGATGGAGAGGACTTGGTGGTAGTTGGGGAAGATGGCAATGTCTGGGAACAAAGCAGTTCAGGAGCAAATCAACCTTTACAAGCCTTAGACTGAACAGTTAAAAAAATAAATAAACCAACAAAATAACATAACTAGAAAATTAAAATAAATAAAAAATGCCTAAGACAAAATCTTTCTCCTACTCATTGGAACTTAATGGAATTTAAAGTCAATTGGATAAATAATGCATGTAAATATGCATGCTTATGCATGTAAAAACAAATTCATGACTTGAAATCAAGATGGTGAACTCACATAAATACTCAAAAATATGCTGACCACATGAGGAATATATTCTTTCCTCTCTCCTCCTCTTGGGGAAAATGAAGATCATTAGTAAACAAAAATTCCAGCAAGTTCAATGAGCACACTAGAAACAGTTATCAGCCTACAAACAAACAGGGCCAATGTCTGAAAGAAGGTAAGAGACATTTACTTTGGCACTTTATAATACAGCATTCTAAAGCAAGGACTATAGCCAGCAAACTGTGTTCCATACCTTACAACAGTTACACTGAAGCTACTGAGTTTTTGGCAATACACTAACTGCTAAAATATTCACTGATCTTTTTTAATCTAGAAGCAGGTGAAAAAATGTAAGCACCAATTTCACGATGGATGAACTTGCAACTAATACCTTCACAACAAATAACTACAATATGTTTATGATTAGCATTAAAAATGTTCATTTAGTTCAGCAAATGTTAATAGCTTATTATAGCCCTGTGTTCAAAATAAACACAAAAAAGAATTAAGAGTCATATTTATTGATCATGTTTTCTAAATAATATACACACGCTTAACATTAATTCTTGAACATATTAAAAAAACACTGCTCTGTTTAAAAAATTTATATACACATTTCTCCTTAAAAGTCTTAGATCCTGACAGAAAAACTCTTTTCTTTTTATAAATGTAGTGAAAAAGTAAAATTCCAATTGTCAAAACATAACATACAATACTTATTCAAAGCATATTTTTTGACATTTTTGCAATATATAAATATTATAAAATATCGAAAATTACACTACTTTTATGTCAAGAAATGAAATGTTAAAGTGCTATACAATGGAATTTATCATATGCCCATATAGTTACTAACCAAAACTATTTAGAAATAAATAAAGCAAAATTTCACACTTTCAGCAGTTCCGTTACTTACAATCATTGACAGTCCCTCATAAAATAGGTATACATACTTTTGCACTAAAACTCTTAATGCATATGAGAAAGCTGGGACACTGTGAATGCATAAAGTTCTGTATTAGCAAAATAAGAGCTTGTACATATGCACACACAAATATTTTAGAGGTATGTTAAACAGTATGAAGATCTATTTTTCACAGTTTGTACATTAACAAGCAGTCAAAACAGGAAAAAAAATTTTAAGAAACAGATCCCTATTTTGTCTTTCCAACTTATAACCCATGTTGTAAAGCAATCAAAACAAAAGATATGCACAGCTTAAGCATCAACTGGGACTCTTTCAAGAGGGTTAAGTAAAAAATACTACTATGTATAGGACATTACAAAAAATATGTAGCTTGGAAAAGTGCTACTGGTCAGCAGGAACTACATATTGTAAAAATCAAGGCCATTATAAAGGATTCTCCTACGTCTTTCTATACCAAACATGGGTCTGTTCACGAGGGGTTCATTTGTGAGGGGCTAAGATTATTCAGCAATAGATGTTCTGATTCCACAATAGTACAGGGCTAAGCCCATTCAACTTTAGAATCATACTTCTGATTTTAATGAGAAGATGCAATATTTCTCGTACCAAAATCTGAAATTGCAATGAACTGATTTTTGTCATTTAAGCTTAAACTTGAAAACCAAACCAAAACAAAACCAACACAAAACAAAACAAAAAAAATACCAACCAAACCAAAATTCTCTAAAGAATGGAGAATTTTATATTACCCCAATAGGTTTTCTTTGTTATAGCTAAATATTAAACTCCCATCCTTAATTGCCAGGAAAAAAAAATTGTTTATATATTTTGATGAAAATATCTCAGAAAACTGATAATTTGTGTTATCAACACCACTGCTAACTAGGGTATTTGGTACTGTATATTGTTTTGGTATACTAGCCTACTTATTAAAAGGGAAAACAGTTTGTTCTTCACAGTTATTATTAAATCTAACTAATGTATTTATAGGGACATAGGTAGAACAATTCAACACTGAATAATGCCTTAATCACTGATAGCACAAATTATTTAAGAAACTGGAAACATCCCAGATTTCAATTCATATCAATCTTCCTAAAGCACAGAAATATATGGCTGTGGTGAAAAAAGAAGTGATAATAATCTTTTCAGGTAACTGTTGAACTATAAGATCTATTAAATAGAAGCATTTCATTATTTATTTTAGTAAAAGCTTGTTTAAAATAAAATGCAAAGAAAAAGAGATTAATAAATTCAAAAGCAAGACTGTATCAATGAACAAGAATAAATATGGTCATATACCTTATTTACCAATATACACATATCAATGGCAAAGTACTGAAAACAAAAATAAAGTTCTTTGGTTTGTATTTTTGGTGGGTTTTTTTCTTTGCATATCAGGTTCTTTGTAATTGAGGCTAATCACTCTTACCCTGTTTACTGACATAGCTACTTTTATTTTTTCATATGTATCTATACATATATATATTTAAAAGAATTGATAGTGTTTTGTAAAAATTCATCCTTCTTTATGCTTCTGTATAATTCTCCAGATATACCTATTTATTTCTCTGATATCAAAATTAAACAAAGTGATTTCTCAAACATAAAAAAAAAAAAAAGAAACAGTCATTTGGATTTTGTATTGAATTTCCACTGGCTGATAAGTAATTTATTGATACACTCTCAATTGCTTTCCAAAAACTTTTCAGCAAAATTGACTCTTAAAGGAAGTTGAACAGCACTCAATATTTTGATTTATTATGCAGCATAGAATGATTTAAAAAAAAAAAAAATTGGCAAGTCCCTTGCATTAGGCAAGCACTTGAATTGAGTAGCTATTAGATTTCTGGGAATTAGATGTATAAAGTCATTAGAAATCTTAAGATGAATTTACATTACAGAGTTTCAATTTTTGAGACTGCTATATGCATAGTGTAATTGAAGCTTTCCTGAAAAGGTTATAGAAAAAAAAAAAAGTCAGAATTTCTACCACACACCATTTCTAAGACTTTCGGGTTTTCTTAAGCTGTATCTTGAATAGTATAGTCCAAGCCATGATGTAAGTAATCTTCTCTGTTTTCTAAATATTATTTCCTTTCCTACTACTTTTGTGACAATTAATGGAAGACTATATTTACAGGTTAAGGTGTGTTTCTTGTTATAACTCCACACTTCTAGAAGAGATGTTTGAGAGGCAGATTTTAAAAAGGAGCTTAACTTTGGAGATAGAATTCTGTTTGAGCCATATTTGAGTTGCAGTATTTTCTGAAAGTCCAAAGAAATACTTATTTTTGTCACTTATAAGCATTGATTGTATTGTGAGAGACTGGTCTCAGGCTGCACAACACACTATAAAGGGTGCAGAAATGTGGTCAAAGCATCACATGTCCATACTTCATATTTTTGATTAACAGAGTGAAGATACAGGTGTATCATGGCAGTATAGATTACATGCAGTGCATCTGCATGCTGTTCCAAAAGGTCTCCGAGTCCTCTTTCAACAACAACGACACACTTATATTTATATATGTATGCACTAAAAAAATTTCAATACTTACTTAAGGGTAATAAATAATAAAACTGTACTGAGACAATTAATTTAATTCTCAGTACTTATTAGTATACTTCTATAGATAAGAGTAGAAAGAAAAGGCATAAAATTAAATACTATTTGAATAAGGGTTAGAAACATCAAAGCATAGAAAGAATGTAATTTAAAAGTGAGGGTGAGACTGTATTTACAGCTTATCAATTTCTAGTTTCTCACTAAAGCACTTGCCAAATAAAGGAAATCTTGATAATAACATTACCTGCAATTAATTAGTATTAATACTAACCTAATACTGAGTTTCAGCCTTGCATATATTGATACTGGTGGCTTTTAAATAAATGAAATTAATGTGATGACAAAACTGATTTTCTTAAGTCCATACTGCAATGCACTTTAAGAAAAGGTGTTATCTTTTAAAAATTATATTAAACAGCTGAATACATTCTGCAGCTAAAATGAGAAACAGAGAGCACTGCAAGGTCCCACTGTGCTGAACAACCTAAAAGACTGATTATTACTAGGCTTTCAACGGTATCAAAGATAAACCTTTCTAAACAGACCGCTTGCTTTGCTAAAGAGAGAGTCTTCTTTACATGCTTTGATCTCCTTTAATCTGTAACTTTGGCAAATGATTCTCATCTCAATGATGACTGTATAAATATATAACACATTTCAAAAAATAAAATTTGGAAAAAGGAATAATCAAGGATTAATAATTTGCTTACAATCCGGATTGTTAAAAGGCTACTTTGATGACTTTAGTGATCTATTTTTTCTTGCTTCATTTTCATTTTTGTAAAGAACAAATAAATTTTGATGATATTTCATTCTCTTTGAGTTTGGTTTTGCTTTTGTGTAGAAAAAGAGGCAGGACATAGGGAAATACAAAAAGACTAAGAGGTAACTTATCTGCATTTATGAACTCTTGGTAACCTGACTTTGAGACAGGAAAAAGATAGGGTTAAGTATGATGTCAAAAAAAAGATTATCTTATGTTGAAGACAAGAAGGGGTAAGAAACTTAAAGCAAACCAGCAAGTGCCATTTGGATCATTGGAGCGACTCTGGATGGAGGGAACAATTTAGGATTAATATTATAGCAAAAGAGACAAAAAACAATCAGGACTTTCTTCAAAACTTGTCACAGTAACACAGAACTACTACAAGATCTGGTTTATTTTGTTACATAGAAATGCCAGAAAACAAGTATATAACTAGGCATAGGCCTAAAAAATCATGTAAGATATGGATCTAAGATTCATCCTAGAAGAAAAGGCCACCTTTTCATTCTGGGCTATTCTTTGGAATTCAGAAAGGTACCACCAAACTACAAATATATAACTTCATAATTTTCTTAAAAACCAAAACACTACTGAGAATTTCTGCAATGTTGAACACTGCGTTTCATCCCCCAACAAAATATTCTATTCTCATTCCACTTCTGAAGTACAGAAGAATTAATAATAAGCTACAACATTAACTGTATTCATAAACAGTTTTGCATACATGTTGAGATTATATCCAACACTGTCTAAATGAAACAGAAAACAGAGCAGTGATCATCTACCAGAATTAAGACAAGGGCACATGAGGGACAGGATATAGTATGCACACTTTTATGGAATGCTAAACTTTTGCCATTGGATCCAAGGCACAGAACTATCTCTCTAGTAAATAATGGCAACTTGTTTTATTTTATTTTGTTCTTTCAATTTGTAAAAACACCTTCATATCTTACTCTACATTGCAGAACGGTAACTGGTGTGATTTTTAACCTATGTTCAAAAGTGACAAAAGTTTATGAGAAATTGCTGACCAGATGAAAAGACACTGATCTATGAAGTTATTTATACTTTTTATTTCAGATGAAAACTGTAAGAGTCATTTTCTCATATTTTTCATTTTAGTAAGTTTCATCTTGGTGACAGACTGTTGCCTTAAATGAATGATAAAAAGAAGAAAGGCTTATCAGAAGGGAGAGGTATTTTAGGAAACCCATGAAGGTTTCTTAAGGAGGAAGAACTTAGGAGTATTGGTGGATGAAAAACTGAATATAATCCAGCAATGTGCACTCACTGGCCATAAAGCCAACTGCATCCTGGGCTGCATCAAAAGTGTATCTAGGAGGTTGAGATGTGGGTTTGTCCCTCTATCTCCTCTGGTGAGACCCCAGCTGGAGAGATGGCAATGGCCATCTCTGCTTCTGTGTGCTTCCTGGGCAGGCTGCTAAAACACCTGCTACCTGTAAAACAACTGAAAGCTGGAAGAAAAATTTAACTTCATACAGCTCTGGGGCCCCCACCAAAGAAAGACCTTCTTGAGAAGATTCAGAACAGGACCACAAAGATGATCAGCAGCTGGAGCATCTCTCCTGTGAAAGTAGGCAGTAAAAATTGGTGTTATTTACCATTGAGATGGGAAGGCTTCAGGGAGACCTTATAGTAGCCTTTCAGTACTTAAAGAGGGCTTATAGGGCAGATGGGGACACACTTTATCAGGGAGAGTAGTGATTGGACAAGGGATAATGGTTTTAAATTGAAAGCGGGTGAATTTAGAGTAGATATTAGGGAGAAACTCTTCACTGTGAGGGTAGTAAGGCACTTGAACAGGTTGTCCAGAGAAGCTGTTGATGATCCTTCCCTGGAAGTGTTCAAGGCCAGATTAGATGAGGCTTTGAGCAACCTGGTCTAGTGGAAGGTGTCCCTGACCATGCCACAGGGGTTGGACCTAGCTGATCTTTAAGTTACCTTCCAACTAAAACCATTCCATGATTCTATGAAGTCTATTGAGTCTTTATAGTCTGAAGAACTCATAACCCATATTGAAAAAACCTAAACCAACCAAACAAAAAGAACCCCATAAAAAATCCCTGCTCCATTTAAGCCAAGATGTGTATTCTTAAAGTCAGATTCTATTTAAGCACTTGAAAGCAAATATTTTTATTTAAAAATTATGAACATTTCTTTTTTGTTGTTGTTGATTAACATTTCTGAAGTAAATTAACACTACTCTGAAGTAAAGTTGTTTTCAATAGTGTAACACGAAATAACAAATCTGAGTTCAGATATTCACTTTTGCAGATTTTGACTGAAATGTCAGAGACCATGGTTAATAAACAGAAATTTAACTTATGAGACATTCATTATCTACTGAAAAAGCTGAAGTGAAACTGGTTCCAATGAAAACTTTAATTGGAAGTTTTATATGTGAAAGTTTTGCCCAAGATTTTCAAAGAAGAAATCCTAAATCCTTTTCTATGCTTTGATAGCAAAGAAAAATTTCATAGAATCAAAGAATGATTCAGGTTTGAAGGGATCTAAGAAGGCCAAAGTGTTCAGACTCCTGTTTGAAGCAGAGTTATCTTTAAGATAAGTTGTCTTTCCTTCCATGTAATGCACAGTTCTGCAATGGCCATCTCTGCTTCCATGTGCTTCCTGGACAGGCTGCTACAACACCTGCTACCTGTAAAACAACTGAAAGCTGGAAGGAAAATTTACCTAACCTGCAAAGAAGCTGTAACAGTTTCTGAAGAAGGTGATGTGATAAGACCAATTTAAATAGCCTTTTCAATTGTTCATAGGAGATGCTATTAATTTAGAAGTGAAATTTAAAGCTTTGTACACTAATTACAAAGACAAAACAACTCATGCTGATGATCATTTATGAAAAGAATGTGGTTTGTAACCCCTGAGTTACAACACAGTTTGAAAGAGTTGGTATGACACTGCAATTAATAAAGAGAGAAAAGAGAAGTTAGAAGCTCACAGCAGTTTCTGAGAAGTAAAAGGGCACAGGAATCAGTTAGTGTTGGATGATACTCAGAAATAGCAGATGGTTGACATCTATGAAGAGATTGCCTATGTTGTATAGAGATAAAGATGCAAACATTTGTCAATTAAACATCTATCACACCTACTTGGAGAAGACAACTACCTGGTAACTACTGATAAGTCCATAGGATTAGGAGATAGAGAAAAATACACTGAAGAAGGCTCAAAAGGAACCACACAGACTTGCTTGCAAATCTTCTGAAGCTGAAAATGCTGAAGTTAAAGAGGCAGAATGTTCAGATAGTTACTTCTATTAGTAAGGAGAAATGCCAGGCCAGGTTCAGCCTCCATGTGTCCCATGCCTTTCTTGAAGACAGAAAATGCTGAAACTCAAGCAGTGAGCAAAGACTTTAGCAACTGCCTTTCTTCACTGAATCTATAGTCAGAAGGTGTTTTGTTTCTTAGGTCTTTTCTCTAGGGTGAGTGTTGCTATAAAACAGCCCAAGACAAAGAAATACCAGTAGAGAAACGAGAGATGCGTGATCATATAGACATGGGTGGCATTGCAAGGCTTCAACTACTGGTATCTTCATTCATGGGGAGAAAACTACCTTTGCTTTTTGGTAGAAACATCTTCAGAGTTCCTAAATGAAGGTAAAACTTATTATTTCAAATTAACTCTCCATCTCAAATCTTTCTTCAATCTGCAATGTAATACTTCATGTGCCAATGTTCTCAGTTAACACTCTGAGACAGGAAGAACCATGTAAAAGTTTGTACAAAAGAAGAAATTGCAATTAATAAGGCTAATTTTTTAAAAAAATCAAAGTTACTTGTATTAGACATGATACTGATCATTTTAATAAAATTGTGATCTGTCGGCCTTTAAAAAAATAACAGCAGTGGAGTTATAAATCATGATAACCTGTTACAAAATATTATCCTTTTAAATACTTAAATTGAGATATTGTATCTTTCATTAAGATACAGTATATTCTGACACTGGTGAACAGACTAATTCATTACAACTTATAACTAAGCTAATAATTTCATTTCTTGGTAAAAATAAAGAATTTTAGATTTATTGAGTCAATATTTATAGTGTATTAATTTATCCTGAATTTATTTATCTTCAATAAAAGAGAAGCTAAACAATTCATTGTGGTTAAAACTGTTTAACATATGCACATGCATATTCCCAAATATTTGCAGTTGTATTATTATGCACCTATATGTATACAAGTAATACATTTAAATTTTAAGATGTAGAGCTAGTATACATTGTACTTTAGTCTGTGGCTTAACTTCATTAGCAGTGCCTGTGCTAACTAATCCATCCCTCCAGAATTTAATTGAACTTAACATTCCAAACCAACAAACCCCCAAACAACCAAACTTAAAAAAACAAAACAAAACCAACCAACCAAAAAAAAAAAATAAATAAACTGCAAACAAACAAAAAATTCCAAACAAAAAAACCCCAAACCAGTAACAACTAAACCAAACAAACCAACCAATCAAAAACAAACACCGAAAATAAAAAAAAACCAACCTCAACAACTTTGCAACTACATTTTCCAACTACAACTTTGTGGCGGACAAGATAATCAGATACAAGAAAGGAAGTATTTAGGCATGTCACTAAACAGTTCTGTCATCTAGTTTCTCAGGATCTTACTGACTTATTTAAAAATTAGCTTCATTTCATTGTAAAGGGGAAAAGCACTTTCTATTGTGATACAGAATATTCATTTCCCACTGGCTTAAGAAATATTGGCATAAAATCTAATATTTTACTAGTCAAAAAGCCACTTAAAATATAGATCATTTCAGCTTTTTATCTCTCTTTCAGGTATAATCATTTTCATGTCTAATAATTGAGAAACTAATCCTATAAAATTGGGTCTTTCTTTTTAGTTTTTTCTTATAAATTATCTTGAATAATTTTTATGTAAAAGTATTGTATACAGAAAAAATAATATAGCAGTAAATATTAAAAATCATTAATGGCTTATGCATAGTTTCATCCATCTGAAGCAGTCTGTTCCAAACTCATCTCGTTCAAACACATCTCAATATTATTATTTTGTATATGTCACTATATACAAAGTAAAGTAATTACACACAGTTACCAAATTACAAGAAAGTGAATCTTGCTAGTGTGAAGGACAAAACAATCTTTTCCCACATAGGGGAGGTGAGAAACTAAAATCTATCCTATATAGGATAGTGAGAAAAGACATAATTTTACTAATGTTCATTCATTTCTTTCTTCATCTTTTTCTTATTCAATACAATAGAAAGTATTTTAAAACCCTGTATGATGCATATTTCCCATTCTCCTTACAGACCAATTTCTTTTTAATTAAATTTTTTATGTAAATTAAAGAATAAAGAATAATAGGCCAATAATGCCTTGCAAATACAGTTTGTGTTGTCCAAAAATTTTGAAAGAAGTCAGTGTGACATAGATAAAAAGATGTCAAAAATAACACAAAATGGAATTGTAGAAAACATCCCAAGTTTTTATAGGTATGATTTTAAAGTATCTAGGGTCTAAATAAACATTAACATTTTTAGTTTTATTTATATACACAAAATTAGGAAACATTCAGTTAATCTGTGGTTTTTTAGTAACACTAAAGATTTACAGAGGTTCATCATTTAATATTAAAATTCAGCAATCTTTAACTAAAACCTGTAAGTATATTATCACCTTATACATTAAAGAAAAGTTTATCAAAGAAACACATTAGAACATGGCATTGAAACTTATAAAACACTATCTAAAAGAACTGCTGAGAAACAGGGAACACGTAAGTACAAGGAAAAGGAGTACCAGCAGGTCACTAGCGTGTAAAACAACATTTTTTTAAAGAACATGTTATGTTGACCCCTTGCAGCCCTGAAGTTTTAAGACTTCTAAGGAGCTGCTGTGACTCTATTCCCAACCAAAAACTCACTTGTTTGATGCGGTCTGGATTAACAGTGGTCTGAGGCTGTAGAATGCTGACAGGCTCTGTCTTCGCCACATTCTGAGGCATTTCTCGAATCTTCTCTGCAATGAAGCCATGAACTGCATTTAGTGCTTCCACCGTTCCCTGGATCAGACACACCCGCTCTGTAGTACCTGCAAATACAAAAGTTGATCTGAATGATGTGGATTCTTCAAGATCCCACAAACTGCTTCAATTAGGGCACAAAAATGGCACTTGTAGCAACCTTGAAAAATCAGCTAGCAATACCTCGGTAAACATATAAATGAATGAAGAGATTTCCAAAAGATAACATAATTATGACGTTAAGATGTTTTAAACAACTCCATTTGTGTAGATCCTACAAACACTAACTTTCCAAGTCAGCCTGGTTAATACCGGTTAGAATGTGCATAACCTTTTTCCAAATGGAAATTGTTCTGTTTCTGCTACAGAAAAAGACCACACCAGTTCTTATTTACTGATTTCTTAATTAAAAACATCTACAGGATGGCTAAAGATGGATGCAGAACTGTGGAAAAATACTTCCTTGATTTTTTTAGTGATGAGGCTGGTTTTAGATGATTATGAATGGCTTCACTGTATAGTAAAAAGCTTTTTTACATATTGGATTACAGTTTGATACATCCTCAATAGAGAAAGAATATAATGCCCAACCCCCAGTATTGATCCTAAGGATAAAAGGATGACACTTCACTGAAACAATCCATGTTCCGTATTCCACGTATCAAATCACTTGAAGAGGTTCCAGAAAATCAGTTTTGATTTGAAAAATAGGATCTCACAGGAGCTGGGAAAAAAACAAGCAAGCAAAAAAAAAAACCAAACCAAACCAAACCAACAACCAAAAAAAACCAAACAAACAAACAAAAACAAACCAACCAAACAAACAAAACACACACACACAAAACAAACAAACAAAACCAAAAAAAATCTGAACCAACAAAAACAACAACAAAAAACCTTAAAAGGGAATATTGTAGCTTCCACTTTTATTCTGCAGGAATACCAACACAGGACAATCTAGATGTCCAAGTAGAGCTGCTTTGAAATTTCAGGTAATACATACTTCCACAAACACATCTTTTACACTTCCAACCTACATAATTTAATTATTTTATTGCCTCATTGTTACCTTCAAATACCAGTAAAATAAAATACTAACAGGAGAAAATTATAACATGAACTATCAAGATATTACTGTGTTGCAAAGATATGCCAGATACGTATCTCTATTTAATGTCAGTGCACATTTTGCTTCAAGACTATTGGGAGGGGGAGTAAAATAACAAATCTGGAATTACCACAAAAATAAATATAATAATTTTTTTCATTTGACACACTTCTAGTAAATACTATTGACAAGACTACAAATGAATCTTTCCTCATGTAAAATTCATTCACTCCACCTAAAAAGATGAAAATGACAATGTAATGATGTGGTAAACACTAACAAATTTGCAACAATTTCTGAAGTTCACAACATGTTAGTTGGCATCATTACCATTGTACAGTCTGCACAGAATCACAGGCAATACATAGATTAGAGAAATGTGCCAGAGCAGTAAGCAAACTTCCCCCTAAAATTCTCCTTTTATAAATTTTATGTCTATATAATCAACTGTTATCCTAAACATATCTTAAGATATGCTTGTTACAACAGTGCAATATAGTCTTTAACAGAGAATAGTATATTCTCTGTTATATAATACATATAACAGAGAATATTGTTATATTATATATAATAGTATATGTACCTTAGTAATCTGCAAGAAAAAAATTGGGGTTTATTACTGAATGTTTCTCACCTGCTTCTGTGGATGATCTCTAATATTAAATATTTTACACCAGAAGGTGAAGGACCACACTAAGAGCCCTGCCTACTTGTTAACATATTCATGTACACTTAAAATCTGTCTTTTATTTATCTTAAGTATCAGGCAACTCTGAAATTTAACAATTTGGAAGAAGTGAAATAGCTAAAATGACAATAAGAAAAACTTTTTTTTCTCTACTAAATATGTTATTTAAAAATAAATAAATTTAGTATTAAAACATGTCAAACAATATTTGAAAAGATGGCAGTTTATGAATCCTTGAAAAAACCATCAAATTAAAATGATTACACTTTTAACAGCAAGTTATACAAGTATCACAATCAAATGCATATTTCTCAAGGGGAACATTTTTAGAATATTTATGTGACCTCTAACAGCGTCCTTTCAAAAAATCAACTTCAAAATACAGACAATTTTTTTTCCAAGTGCCCCATCAGAAAAGGTTGTTTGAATGATATAAGTGAAAGTCACCACAGCAAATGGAACTTGGTTCCTAGACAAAGCTTTCTTAATACCTTTTTTCTTTTTCCTACTTGGCTCCCTCCCCCTTTTGCTCCTGTGGTTTCTGTGTAAAGCAATCCAGCTCTAAGAAAATGCTCTGGGGAGTCTTTACAATGCAGTATTAATTGTCTCCTAAATGATGAGATGTGAGGTGCACTGATCAATGCAGCTAATGCATGTGTTCTCTAGGTCAGCAGACAACACACTGAAACAAAACACAGATCAGGTTACAGACAAGCTAAGGGAGCCTAGTTCCGAAAGCACTTAACAGGCATGACTTCTGTCAAAACACTTGAAACGAAAACAGCCGATGCTAAGTAAGAATTTTGTTAAACTTGACACTAAGTGACTAAAGGCTATTCTGCAATCTGTGTTATTTTAGAAAGTGCCGCATAATAGAAATATGCTTTATGTCATACTCCAGACCAAATACGCTACATTTTAATATATATAAACCAGGATGCAGTGACTAGAAATCACTGTTCCATGAAGAAATACAATTGTGCAAAAAGCACACTTCACACAGAGTTAAAGTTCTAAATTTCATCACAACAATAGCACACTTAAATTACATCACATCAATAACACCTTTGCTTTGAAAGTTACGTCCACAGGAAAAAAAAAAATTAAAAAAAAACTATGAAGAAATTGTACACATGTATAGTTTGGAATTGTGTTAAGCTTCTGAAGTGATGTTGTCATATTCCTTCACAAAATTGGAATAGCTTTCCACTCAGTTAGTAGAATAGAATAATTTACAAGAATCATGCATAAAGAAAACTGCCAGCTACATGACCAACCTGTATAACAAAAATAAACCTATGAATCACTAAAGTTGGTGAAATTTCTGTCATTTTAAAAGCTGTTAGGCTCCATTAGTGTATGAATTAAATTGTCAGATTTGCTTATCATTTTCAGTTGTTCAACAGTTGTATCCACTCCTTTTTTCACATTGCTGTGAACAAAAGCTCAGGCATCCATAAACATACTTTTTGTCATATGATTTCCAAAGTATGTATTTAAAATACAGATCTCATTTTTGAAATAGCTGCCTTAAAGAAAATTCAAGTAATCAGTGCCTTTATTTATTTAGTGCAAGCATAGCCAATATAAAGATATTCTATTTTTTTTAATTGTTTACAATTCAAATAGGTGTTAGGGTCATGCATTGTACACTGCCTTTTACATATGAAGATACAACACATACACAAGAGAAGAATAATTTTGACACACAAAATGGTCAAATGTAGAGTAGGTGATCATCATCCCTGTACATTAAATAAACCCAGAAAAATATTTTTATATATGTTAAATAATAATAAAGTCCATGACAGAAGTTTGCATGTGGCTACAAAATACTGAAAAAACCTTCTAAATACATGCTGCTGTTGTGGCCATAATCATTAAATGATTGTTTTTTTCTAAGGAAACCAAGTAAATTACTCAGTATTTGTATGTGCTCCACTTTTCGGCAAGTGCAGCATGGTTTCTGTCCCTTTATATCGGAATCAAAATTCAACTTGCATGTGTGGCTTTTAACTTTTTTAAATCAAATAAAAAAGGTAAAATGTAAATGCACAAAAAAACTTGTCTGTACTACTCATCAAAAATTGATTTTTAAAACCAACAGAGAAAAACCCCAAAGAAATATTAATCAGTTTTTTATTTTGTTTAGCTTTTTGCGGGAACCTTTTGGACCTATTTTGCTTTTTCTTTCTCATTATCTCTGTAGTTCCATGGGAAAGGGAAAGATGAAACCACTAGCAGGCACCACACAACTTACAAATAAGCAAATAAAAAATTATTTCTAAATCCAATAAATTAGACCTAAAATATAAACTGTTTTCAGTTAACTTTATTTTAGTTGTTCATTTTTCTTTCCAGCTCATTTAACTATCCAAAATTTTACTTCTCATAAATATCCTTGGACACCACACTAGTTTTGTCAAGAACTTCAAAACAACAGACCACAAGCTTTTTCTTTAAGAAGGTTATTGTTTACTTATTAGGCAACTGATACAGCTTTTAAAGCAACCATTAGAATAAATGCAGGAGATGCAACAGGATAAACTACGCTGATGCTTTTGATGTTTGTATTTCTGTACTTAACTGGCAAGCATCTATGTATGGTTGCCACTAAACTTTTAAATGTTTGCTTAAAGACTCTGATTCAATGTGTAAGAGTTCTTCTGTACTCACAGGAATGCTCACTAAATGTTAAATGTGCTTCTGTATTTTAGAAAATTTAGCTGAAATGTTTTGAGGAACACACCGTACCTTTCAGAAAGGTCTGGTGTTTATACGACTCTATCAACTTTTCACTGGGCTTTTACATCAATCTCATAGAGAATTTGAAAACTTAAAAAGTACAATGCAATACCATCCCAGGGTAATACTAATATATCCACTAATAAACTCTCCCTGTAGTTTTTCCAGAGTACCATGACAATTTCTTTGACATTAAGAGAGAACCTGAGAGAGGAGCCAAAGCTAAAACCTTTACTAGACGAAAGGCTGCACTAGTCTCTCATCAGCTGATTTCCATTAAGGTTTTTATTTGACTACTCCCACTACAGCAGTCTGCTACCCCCAACTTCCCATACATGTATTTTTGTGATCCACGATCAACTGGCTGGTGGAGTGGGATTCTATATAACACAGATTGCTTCGGTCAGAAACTGATCTTGCAAAAGCCCTTGGTAAAACAGGACTGTGCTTTGACACCATTCCCAAGAAAACTCAAAATTGTCAATAACTTGCTTAACACGAAATTATGATAAACTCTTCCTTGCACATAACATTTCCACTCTACATTTGCATAAAACCTCAGTAATTAAAGTCAGATAATAAAAATGTTATACATTCAAATGCATTAACACTTTCACGCCTTAAACGTAAGAAAAAGCTTTGCCATACAAATGATAAAATGTACAGTCTTAAATGCAACACATAAGAAAACTCCACATGTGTGTGAAGGGTCATGGAAATCTCAACAAGAAAGTTTTCTATTTCAGTTCCTATCTCCCCCTTGTGGTTTTTACCTTTGTTTCTTGACAGAGCATTTTACTGGTCTTAATATAAAACCTGTGTCCATATTCTTTACAGACAGAAAGACACTTCTCTTTCAAAGCAAAACTTGATGATCTTAGACTCCCCAAACTTAAAGGAGAAAAAAGGTAGAAATTCTGAGGCATTGATGTTCTGCACAAAATAATTTTGGAACTGTTTACCCAGAACACTCACACAAATAGGGAGGTGTTCCCAGAAAGTCTTACTACCCTGAGCAGAAGAACCTAACTGCTGAACTCATATTGGTAACACATCTTTTAGGTGTGACATATGGACAGCTATGCACATATATGTGCACATACATACTCATACCCACATAGATACCAATTTTTTTTACTTGAATTAAATAAGTGACCCCCTCACTAGAATTCAGATATTGAAATGCATAAAGTTTAAAAAAATATTGTAAAATTTATCAAGTATATGAATCCTCAGAATCATATGAAAACTTCAAGTGTACAGTCCATTGTGGATTGGTCACAAGACTGAATTACACAAATCCAGCTTTACCGTAGTTATGAGTCTTAAGAAACAGGTTATTCTCATGTGAGAGAGAAACCATGGAAAATAAAAATATTCAGACCTCATAATTATTAAAGACTTAAAAGAGATGATGAATCATCTTACAGAGCAAACAATCCCTTGAATATAAACCATTTTGTTATGTATCAGCTAAGGAGTTGATTATGATTTCCCAGAAATTTAGTTATATAAAGAGAGATGAAGAACTCCTGGTTATTATTGAACTGTCTTGTGTGAGACAGAATTACAACTATTACTCTTTGTTTAAGAGTTATTCATAAAAACATTATAGATTCCACTGTAAAAGCTGGTGAATTTCTCCAGAACCAAACAAAAAGGCCAGAGATTTTGTTTCACTATTGTTTGGACTGTTACTTATATGAGAAACACTCAGAGAAAATATGAGTGCAAACCAATGCCAAAGGGATGCAATAAAAGTGAACACAGCCTAATTATGATTTAGGAAAGCATGTTTCTGGAAAATAAAATCTCTGAAAGTAAGAAAGACCTCAAACCATGGACAGAAGCACTATGTTTTCATTAATTTTGTTTGCAGGAATGTTTGTTTCAACATGTTATTTGTTACCTATAACAAATGAACTACTGTTTAATCAAACAAAACCTACATGATTCCATCAGAACACTTACAATGAGAAAAAAATGGAAATACAAAGCATAGAATTTAAATAAAATACAAAAAATTAAATCTACTCATTTTAATTTACATGTTTCAACAATTAAAGGGAACACATGAGTTAGGATCCCCAAATTATATGGTATTCTCTGCTAACATGGAGAAATCTGCTTCAATTTTTCTTCTTAACAGTGATAACATGGTTGATGTACATCAATATACTTCTGAGTCATAAACACGTTTTCAAAAGGAAATGAGCTGGTTACTATGGTACTTATGTTTTCTAATAACGGAATATAATAATTTGCTTATTCATATACTTTTAAGATTACAAGCGCCTGGAATATTGCACAAAGTTACTATTTTTCTGCTATCAATGAACAGTAAGCATCTAAATAAGTAAACATACAACAAAAACACAATACCAAAGTTTGGTGAAAATATGAAAGTCTCTGAGAAACAGTGCTTTTGAAATCATTAAAAAACAAGAACCTATCTGCTGAAGAAAAAAAATGACTGACCTTATATTTCGAAGAGGACTGCAGAATAGAAAGAAAAAAATGACGTGTTTTTCAGGATATCTGGAATTAATTTTCATATTAACAAAAGAATTTGAGAATATTTTTCATGCAAAGTAATGTTCAGTTGGCAATTACTGCTTTTATGCTATGCTATAGGAATATGAACCTCTGTTCATAATACCTCCTACACGTACAATTACCAAAGGGAAAAACCCACCCATTTAAACAGTAATATATATACTTTGAGAAACTGTAGGAACTGATACATCTTATAATTTAGAGTGATAACAGTTGAAATCACCAAGGGAGCTTTTCTCCTCAAAAATATTTCTCAAGTTCCATAGTTTAAAAGCCAGTGAAAAGCTTTGGAAAATCCTTATGGATAAACTGAGCTTCCTGAGAAATCAAATCACATAATACAGTCATTACTAATTTGTTTGGAGGCAGCAAATACCAAGCTTCAGGTAAATGCACTATACTCAAAGTCTAGATTCTATTAAAATATTTGTAATTGCATGTATAATTTTTCCATATGTTTCAAGTAAATATTGACCATGGAAATATGATCATGGAAACATGATTTTTCAAGAGTATACTTATTACTATTGAATGTTTTTTAAATTAAGTCATGATTCTTATCTATAGCATTCAAGACAAACATTAGTAATTCCAGGTCTGGATAAAATGTAGAAAGACAGGCTATAGCACCTGTATCATTAGAATTATTCTACATAGCAGTCCAGAAATGAAGGAGACAAGGATGCATACAAACACCCTTTGCTTTTTGACTAAGCAGAATGTTGGGATGTCAAAACCAGGATGAGTTCCCATTTTGATGCAGGCATTGTAGCCCATAGATAGAATAGGCACATATAAGTGTGCAAGCATAAAGACATTTTTTCATATCTAGCTCCTTCCTTTTTCATTTCTAAAGTGTGAGTCTAAATCCATGTTCTGCCCATAGTAGATTTTATCTGCTCTATGTTTAATTAAATCCATTACTTCCCAGCAGTGGAATTCTAGTACAGGGTTTATATGGTAAGTAAGTAGAAAGAGTTTGTGACTACGGCTCAAGCATTCAGTATGTCACACTTATTTTTGTTTGTCTTCCAGGCTCCTTCCTGATTGTCAGATTGGAACCCTTTTATAGCAACCCTGCTGCTTTTTTACATGAATGTCATTTGTCTCCCTCCAAATTTAGTTTTCTAGAATTCATTCACTGAGTCCATGGTAGCTGATTAAGAAAGACAGGGACATCCATGAGCAGTGTACCCCATCTACCTTTAGATGGAATTATCCCACAAAGATAAGAAACTCTCTCCCTTACCTATGTTAGAACTGTGAGAGTTAGTTTAGATTAGATGCCAGCCAGGCTCCTCATAGGCTCGCTATATATACACATAACAGGAAACTTTTCCAGAGACAGTTACAATATAAATATTGAATTACTCTTAATACTAAACCTACAATAATTACTGTAGCAACATTAAAAGCATTGACTGGGTGTAGGAATAAAGCATTACGTAAAATGATTTTGATGCAGTAAGAGGTAAACGGAAGTGTAATGAACACAGATATTTTCCTGAAAAGCAAATGTCAGATTTATTTCCACCCACCAGAAGATTTATATAAATTCATAAATATTTTGCCATATAATATGTCTACAAGAGAAAGTGGTAGAAAATGTTATGTAGGCAGAACTCTTTCTAAATAGAACTTTTTCACAACTTTTTGCGCTGGATGAAAGTTGCTGTTTCTCCATTTTGATAGCTACATATTCTTCTCTTCTAAGCACTCAAAAATTCCTGCTTCACAGCTATTTGCTGAACTCTTTTCATTCCTATTCAAATTCCTTTTAAAATAGTCAAGGTAAATATAATGTCCTTGGGAAGTTCAGTACCAATGAGAATCAGATGAAGTGAATTTCACATTAAAACAGTAAAATCAGATCTAATCACACACTCACATTGTGATTAGAAAACTTTTCCTGGAAGGCAGAGTAAACATCTTCAAAGAGAACATTAAAGCATTGTGAATTAATGCAATGTGTACCCAAATACATAAGCAACCTGTATAAACCACCATGAAAAACAAACCCACTTGAAATAAAACTACTATATAATTGCCTAAAGAGTAACTCTCCCAAAAAGCTAAACTAGACACTGAACATCATGTTCAAAAAACCTCCTCAGAAATCAGTGGGAAAGAGGAATCTGCATCTCATATGACTCCAAGGCAACAGAGTTTTTTCCCTGCTACTCTTCAAGAGAGTCACCTTGTGGGTTGGAATTTTTAATGAATCTGAGTAAGCTGCAGATGCTCAGATACTCCTCCATGGCCCTGCTGTGCAGTGACACAAAACAAACTTTACAGAATAAATAACTGACCAGTTCTTCTCCTGAATAGGCAAGAAAAGACAAGTTCCCCTCTAAAAATCAGACTATCTACAAATACACATCAAATTGTTCCCTTTTTCTATTTGACTGAAAGCTCATTTTTATAGGATCACAGTAGATTTATAAATGAGAAGTGTGAACTTCAAGAACAGTATCTACTCTGTGCTAGCTACCTGTATGAATCCTGTACCAGGAACGACCCAGCGCTAAACAAACTTTTTAAGTCTGTTTTTTACCCCAACACTAAACCAGGGATGCTCATTGAGCTTCTCTACTTCAGCAGCAGAGGAGCACTGCAGGTACATGTTTTGAGACTGGGGAAGAGGGAGGGTGCAGTCACTATTCCTCTGCTCTCCCTACTCGTCTAACTGCATACCTTCTTCCTTGTTTCAGGAAAGAAGTTGAAGCCCAGTAATTCTCCTGAGGGAAGAGACAAATACTAACACTGTTCTAATCCTCCTCTACCACTCGGTACCACACTTTCCATCGTAGGATTTAGAACCTTAGGGATAGGCACTCCTGCCTCAGGATCACACTGGCCAGCTAGAACTGAATTATTAAAGAGTATTTATGCTCACAAGAACTTATGATCTCTTATCTCCAGAAATAACAGCATCAGGGTGGGTGGTAGTCCTCTGATATGTTTTTTAATGCTATTGTGACAGGCTCAGATGGCATCATCTATCCAAATAAAGTATAATTTTTCACATTCATTAGCAAGTCAATGAATGGCAGTAATATGTGTGTGTATGCATATATATATGCCTGAGGGGGCCTATTCTTTTTTTTCTCCAATATCACCTGCCATCAATAAAGATAGTGACTTTTTCTTGCCCTTAAAACTGAAATATTTGTGGAGTCTTTCAGATTTCATTGTTCATTATTCATTAGCCATTTGTTCATATCACTTTTTGGGAAAAAAAAAAAAAAAAGATAAGAAGAGTATTTTTGGATTGTGGAGAGAAGACCTAAATATGTTAATCTGTGGAAAAGGTGCAGTATGATGGCTTCTTAAGATTGTGAATGTAATTTAAGTGCTAGCAATATGCATTTTCAAGAATACTTTAAGTGTTAGTAAACAGAGAAAAGTAGTTAAATTTTCACAATATGAAAAGTGTTATATTCAAATAAATTGAATGGGAAGAATAATTTTAAAATTTGTACATCTAAAGCACTAGCAATTAAAACTTTTAATAACTCTTAACTAGCACTACTTAACATCAAAGGAGATGTTACAGATTGAGATAAATTGTCTAACGGGAGAATTGACTAGAAACAACAAAAGCTGAGGAAAAGGCAAGAGAAGAACTGGCACCAATCAAACAATTTACAACAGCGGAATACCTACCAGTCAGTAACACATTTTGACCCAAACATAGTCAAGATAACTATACCCCAAAATAAATATGGCTCAGCTTTTTCAATCAAAATTTTTTAATTGAGAACTGACTCCATATAAGAATATCCGTGTTTTATGCCTTTTTGATATAGATATCTGAAATATTTCTAGCATGTTTCTGCAAGTACGTGCAAAGAACATTAAAAACGGCTCTCCAAAGTGAAACAAATTCAGCTACAATGACAAATGAAGAGTTGTGTACTACTTTCAGGCAAAAGCCCAGCATGAAACATTTATTCTAGTCTAGAAATAAAAAAGTTGCAGTAGGTAGTTCCTAATCACAAGCAGAAACAAGTATAAACAAAGTGAAAACTGTCCACTGATATCTTGTATCGATTTAGATATTTCACAGCTATACACAGTAATATACTTTTCTGAAACTTTAATTTGTACCTACTCAGAACAAGTCACGAATTGAAAAAAGCTTTATTATTAATAACATATCCCCTGTTTTCACAGTGTAAAGGATGTAAAGGGACTGCTCCATATCTGTTACTGACCAAGTATATCAGAATTGTATTGGGTTTTAAAATCTACAAGCTTTCTCCAAATCCAATTCTAAGTTTCCTCAAAACTAATAAACTAGATAGAAATAAAATTCCTATTAATTCCAAAATCTTTTTTAGCGCTAAATAAATATGGAAATTTGTAAAAGACATATAATCATTTAATAATAGAGTAATACCTCCTAAAATGGGGAAAAAACTCCCAGATGTAGTAGAATCCTTATTTTTTGATAATTCATGAGATTTTGCTTTAAGTCAAGGATATTGTTTTTGCCCATTTGAAAAAGAATTTACCAGCCCAATTAGAATTTTAAATCTTCTCACAAATGACCAATCTAATCCATGGATTGTTTACTCCTGCAGGATACAAATGCACCTTTTTGTTTAATTTTTTTTCTCTTAAGAAAAAGCACGATCAGAGTCACAATAAAAAGAAATAATATCAAAAAATCCAAGTAATTTCATGTAGTTGGAACTAATAAAGCTTATTTCCCTACAGATTTGCATCTTCTTGTCTAAGGTAGAAAGATGCAGCCTCTGATGGAAACTTTTCATACAATCTGGGGGCAGCAAATATAGGCATAAGATGTTGCCTTCATTTAGTAGAGACCTTCATAGCAACATTCTCCAATCCACAGATGCTTATCTTTTAAACGCATGTAAGAATTTTATTATCTGAGAGAAGTTCAACTTTTTGTCAAACGCAGATCATGTTCATAAAGGATCCGACGTTGTTTCACAAAAACATCAGGTGAGGTAACACTGAGACCGATCAAACAAATTAAGTGTCTTATTCAAAATCCTCTCAATGATCATTCAGAAGCAATGGTATAAATGCCTATATTTATTTAAAAAAATCAAAATTCAACTATTATGCATTGGGTATTTATCCTCTTTGTATGGTTTGGATAAATGAGGATTAGTACATTTTGAATGCTGCCTTTCAATGAAGTGTGTAAACCTTTCTTATAGTCACAAATGATGCCCTTAGAAACATGTTTATGAAACAGACCACATGTCTTTAGAGATGTGGATAGAGGGATACTTGCAGCTCTAATTCTTCCTCAAAGCTAGCTTTAAACTTTTTGACTAGTAAATAAATACTGGACAACTATATTGTGCCAGGTGTAGAAAATGAACATTTACTTCTATTGAATTTGCATTTCCTGCTCAGAATACATGGATAACTTTTTTTTTTTTTTTTTTTTAACATTGGGACACTTACATTCTGATAACAAACTGCCTGAATTGCATTCATGATAGTTACATTCAAATATGAAGAGTTATGAGACCATAATCATATCTACCAATCCCTGCATTATTCCCAGCTTTTTGTACCACTCCTAAGAAAACCCTGCAGACTGTAGGGTTCTAGGAAGGATTGAAATGATAGGGAAAAAAGTAATAACTGAGGTGTTTGTGCATGTACAATGGAAAGAACAAAAACTGAGTTAACAACTCAATACCAAGCTGAACAAAAAAGAGGGGAAAAAAAGAAACAGCCTAAACAATGGGTGTGATTTTAACTTGAATAACTAAATTATGAGATGCACAGATGAGGTAAAGGAATAAATTTTCATCTAAAATTTAAGTTTTCAAATACAAGATAAGCAAAAATATACCACATGACCCTGTTGATTATGACACACCTTGTTATTTGGTACTCTTTAATTTCTATGGTGTTTTTCACTGCAGTGTTTGGTGTAGGGCTGCATTTTGTTTGCCTTAGTAATCATGAATATTACATGCATTGTGCTCAGTTTTAGAACATGAGACTTTCTATATTTGTAAGTTTCTTGCTAACGTGCTATGGAATCCAAAACCTATGGGACTTTGGGACCTTAATTTCAGCCTGTGGCAATGAAGATGCAGCTGCTCATTTACAAGCCATCATCACAGCTACAGAAGTTTTAAGATTAAATTTGAAAAGCCAATTTCTTGAACTTTTAAAATTATTAAATTGTAACAGAATCAGTGTTATTTTTATGATAATTACTTTGACTTGTCAACTTTCTTCCAAATTTAAAATCAAACCAAACTGATTTTACATAGCACTCCACCTGAGCTTGCACCACGTTAGCATTGCAGATTACATATCAGTATTTCATTATTAATGTAATGTTTGCTCCTCACATACATAATTACAACATATCATCAACCATGACCCACTCAAGACTCTTTTGAAATTGGCATTATAAATTTTATTCTACATTTGCTCAGGTGCAATTCAACGCTGCTAGCACAATTTATTTAAATGAAACTTCTATCATTGAATCAAATAATTATAAAGTAGTGTTATTCATTGGTTTTATAGCAATGCCCTAAATAAATAAAGTTATAAACAAAGCAGAAAATTTTATCAACATATGAAATCTACATATCTCTGTTGATATCTACAGATATCAACGTATGAAAGGGTCAACATGGATCAAGGGTCTGGAGAATCTCTCTTATGAGGAAAGGCTGAGGGAGCTGGGCATGTTCAGACTCAAGAGAAGGGGACTGAGAGGGGATCACATCAATGTGTATAAGTAACTAAAGGGTGGGTGCCAAGAGGATGGAGCCAGGCTCTTCTTGATCGTGCCAAGCAATAGGAAAAGAGACAATGGGCAGAAACTGATGCACAGGAAGTTCCACCTGAACACGAGGAAGAACTTTACTGTGCGATCGACTGAGCACTGGAACAGATTGCACAGAGAGGTTGTGGATTCTCCCTCAGTGGAGATATTAAAAAACCATCTGGATGCAATCATGTGCCCTAGGATGACCCACTGTGATCCCTTCCAATCTGATCGATTCTGTGATTCTGCGAAATGTATTTTTTTTAACTGACAGGACAGGACAGCTGCATACCTGTGCTACAAGTTACTTTTTCAAATAGGATACTCTATTTCATAGGATTAGGACCGTAATTCAGGGTGCAGAGGGCTGATCATGATGGAGTCCAGAAACTCTGTAAAATAGTGCCAAAGTTACATTTCTGTGGCTAAAATCCAAAGTTCTGCTGTATTAGACAGCAACACCTTAGAAAGGTTTGCAAGCAAGCTCTCAGGGCAGTGTCAAGATGAGCAGATGACACTAACAAAAGCAGTGTTTTCAGACAGCTGATAGAAATAATATCACATTGCCATGGTTCTCTTTCTCGATAGTAACAGGAAGTTTCCTCATGTATGTAACAGTTTAACTCATAGCAGCTCCTTAATATTTTGTCCTGAGTACAGCCATATGAAAAAATGTTTCTTCTCCAATGGACAATATAAGGATCACCAAGCTATTAGTCCTTTACAGATGCCCGGAAGCTGTAAGACAAGAAACTTATTTTTCTCTTTCATTCCTCCTCCTTTACCCCACAAAATTTTTCTCTTCATTAAAAAAAATAGTATTGGAAGGCAGTGCTTTCTAAAGCAGGCCAGGACTCCCAAAAGACAATCACCCAGGTCTTGTGATTTTCCTACAAAGAAGCAGCTCTAGTTTTGTTTCCCTACAGATCTAGCCAGTGACAGGAAACTGCAGCAATAATCCTCAAGGATCTAAGAGTAAAAATTATAAAGTTTTTCAAAGCAGACAGGCTCCTTTCAAATGCAGTTTTACCTTTTCCTTGCAGACACCCTGGGGACTTCCCTCAGTAGCACCAGACAGACATGAAATGCAAATAAATGTAAAAGACTCGAAAGGAGTGTGCGGTGAGCTGTTGGTTAAGAAAAATGGTTCAACATCCAAAACTATATGATTTGTATTGCTGTAGATGCCACATATTCAAGTAGATGAGAATTTTTGAAGTAGAGTAGGCAAGGAATTTCCACTCTTTTGTACATTTCTCACAAACCTCTCCTTCTACCCTTCAGAAGCTCTCTGCAGTGGTGGTGAAAATCAGAGAGAAATACAACTGAAAAGCCACATTTTTTTTGGTACATTTGTTTACAGTGATAAACAACCAGCAGGAGAACTGCTTTGTCACTATCAGCTAAGTAAAATTTAGGAAGCATAAAAGATTTACAATTATGAAGATGGCATTAGGAGATGGATATTTAAGAGCTATATTGCCTTATTTGTTACGTCATAACCTCCGGCACACACAATTCAGAGCAAAGTTAATTGAAGATTATATACTCCTCCAATAAAATTTAACACGACAGTATTTGGTTATATTACTTTCAGGTAGGTATTGCTCACATTATTAAAGAGTGTTTTGAATGGCATGTATTCAAAAGAAATCTAAGATTAAAATTCATGCTTCAACTTTGTCTTTTCCTGACATGTATGTAGAACCACATATACACGAACTCTGAACAATTGCTATTTTAGTTTTACTAATGTAAACATGACAAACTTTAAATGCCACATATCCTGGTGACTGATTTATGCAAGTCTGCTCCAGAGTTATGACTCAGTGATGTAAATTTCATTTCCCTAATCAATTTTATCATTTTGTCCTGTTAGAATTGCATTTCTTTCCCAGTTGTCTCTAAATCAAATACTTGAAAGGAAACCCCTTCAAGGTAATTCTCTGATGCAGTCACTACAAGGTGGTTATGGTGGTAGCAGGTATTTGACTACAATACTGATGCTCATTCAGGAAACTATCAAATGTCACCTGACTCCTATCAAAGTGAAGGACTTGGCAAGCAAGTGTAACATGCAGAAATTTCACATTCTAGTGGAGTTTAGAGGTTATTGATCGCAATCATGAAGTTAACCCTGCTAAGCTATCTATCTGCCTATAATGCAAGTCATGAAAAGCTCCTAGGAAATGTCCATCTCAGATCTCCAAAGTGATAATCATTTAGAAAATAACCAAAAAAGATTTTCCTCTGCTCTTTGGGTCTATGCATGAACATGGAAGTTCTAGGTTGAAATAATCAAGATTTCTCCATTCATTAGTCAATAATATCCTCTAAGTCAATCGCTATTCAAATGCTTAAGGAATATGTCCTAAGTAGTGGTAGGACTGAACAGCTGTGACAAAATAAGGCAGCCTGCAAGGAGTACAGCAGGATAAACCTACAGAATTCAAAAAAGATCACCAATGAGATTAGCTTTCCCATTGGGAAAAAATGTTTGTTCTGTATCCTTTTAATACACAAGACTGAGATACTTTACGGAAAATTCAACTGTATTCTAATCGTAATCTAGTATACTCACAGACATCACTTGCCTAAGAGAGCAAAGATTTAGAACAAACTCTTGTACTTAGAGTATTTCTTACAGTTTGCAAGGTAACACTAACTTTTCTAATCAACACTACATTATCTTATCTAATAGGTCACCTGGAGGATATGGACAAGTAGAGTGAAATACAGTTTGCTGCAAATTCACCACAAAGGATTCAGATGATTTGTTGGGTTTGGGGTTTTTTTTGTTGTTGTTTGTGGTTTTTTTGTTGTTGTTGAGTTTTTGTTTTGTTCTTTTGTTTGTTTGTTTTGGGTTTTTGTGTGTGTGGGTTTTGTTTGTTTGGTTTGTTTTCCAGTATCAATATTTTTTCTCTATATTCTTTAGGTCTTGGAGGTTTATTAAAGCAAATGGATGGCAAAAAGAAAGTAGGACAATCAAAAATAAAAAGGGTGAAAGTAAGGCATTCCTTTGTCCATGGGGAAGGAAGATATTTTTATATAAATATGTATAGATACATACACACCTCTCTAGAAATATTTTATAAGTTAAAAAAAAAAAAGAGCTGCTGTCCAAAATTCTTTAAATCTTTAACATGAATGGCCTAATAAGAAAAAAATATTCAGAGAGATTGAATAAAATATCACTAACAAACAATAAAGCATATTTGATAATGTTAATATCTCAAGTCTTTTCATACCAACAACCAGGCATTCTTGCAACTGCCACTGTAAAGCTCCATTGTCATTGTCTTTGACCAATAAGTATTTAACATAACAATGAAAGGGCAAATACAGAAGCAAACAGCCCAGTAACTGCCACTGCTCCTTTACTCCACTTAAAATAAATAATTGGACAGGACATGATTAAACAGAGTTACACTAATAAGTATAGTTTACATGCACATATTTTCATGCATATAAATAAGAGGCAATGCCATATTATCTCTGTCAGGAAGTCACCTTCATTTGCAAGGACATGAATTTGAGCCATATAGCTACTCAGTGGATCAAAATTAAAATGGAAGCAAGTCAATTTTGTGATTATTAGTATAATAGGCAAGAACTACGGTGGTGAGCCATCAATTCTAATTAAAGACTGCAATTAAAGAATACTTCAATCAATCATCTCTCTGAGAGTATACTCTATTGATTGCTACTTTAATTATTAAAATCATATTAAAATAAAATTCAGATTTAGTTATCTGCCAGCTACTTCAAGATATTATTCTGAGTCTTATAACTAAATCAGTGACATCATAACTAGGAGTAAGATTTTTTTTTTTTCCCATAAAGAAACTTTAGAAAGGACACAAAAGAATTTTACTTTCTGACTCAGTCTGTGTTACCATTAAGTCCCCATGACAGTCCTTTAGTACTAGCTTTTACTCCAGCAATACTTATAAGACTAGCTATTTGTGTGTTATGTACTTCAAGTACATAATCCTACACCAGGTATTTCAAGAACTTTTGACACAGACAGAACCCAAAACTAATTCTAAAATTAATAGGGAGAAATGTAAAATGTAGTTCATAATTTTGCAGTTCAAACTGAAATAAAGGCAGATGAAAAGCAGAGTTCATAGTTAATGACAACAAAGAGGTACTTCACTCAGTCATGGTTTATGTTCCTGTGAAGAAAAGGAACATATGTAGGAAAATAGTTGAAAAGATAATGAAGATAATTGAATCCTGACCACAAATTTCAACTTAAAGGCAGTTTCAGTTAAGAAAAACATAGAAAAGATTCAAGCAAATAGATTGTCAGACACAAAAGAAGCAGAGCTGTGGATGTGGCAAGTAAGAATTGCAAAAAATTGCTTTCCACATTAGTCCTTGCATAAACAGAGCTTTTTACTCCAGTATGATAAATACATAAAAGCCATTTGCTGTATTCCTAAGTACATCTGTTATCAGTATTATCACATACAGTTTATTAATATCTGCAGTAAGCTGATGTAATGACAAGAAAGTAATTTACAGTTGAAACACTCATGATTTTAACTGCACAAGTACAGGATCTGGTGTATCAATGCAACAGCTTTGTTGCTTTCTCAAAACAATATCTAAAGCATTATTTAAATGTTGTCTGAATTATTAGATTATCAGATGCTTTCAAATAGCATATCCACTTGACTTAGAGCTGAGCTACAAAAGCTAAAAAAGAATATGTCCTTAAAATCTTGAATTTGCAAAAATCTGCTCCAAATTGTTAAATTCCACAGCTAATTTTCAAGTTGATATTTCTATCAGTAGGTGGCCAGGCTACAGAGATCTATGGATTTATGACTGCCACCCACTGCTCTGCAACTGTGGCCTGTAATCAGGAGAAAAAAGTAATTAAAAACACGAGAAGGGAGAAAATGAAGAAAAATAAAGAAAAATTGTTGATAATAAAGTACCTTATTTCATTAATCCAGTGCCCATGCTTAGAGACATGTAAGCATAACCAACCACTAGAAGTCAAAAATTCCAGCTGCTTGTTCAAAATAAAGATCAAACCTTACAAAATGAGGTTTTAACTAAAGAATCTACCGAAATATCCATCAATCAAGCTTGCTTTTCTTAATTGTGTTCCACCAACCTTAGCTTCCTTTGAAAGTCAAGTAACAGCAGGCGATAGCAGCAGGTGAGAAGGAACAGGCAATGGCAGCAGGTGAGATTAACCATAGGTATCGTGCAGTCTGGCTGAACACATGAGCACAGGGTTCAAAAACCTGCTATTGATTTAGACTCATTAGACTCAGGTTACTAAAACCACTACAAAGCCAAGACTTTTTCCATTGAGAATATGTTTCTTCATAGGGTAGAAATGTCCTAAAATATCTTGGGAAATCAATGAATTACCTGCAACCTTTTATAACAAAGTCCACATTTACATGATGTTAATTCTTTCAGATTACATGCACATCATATCATCTAATCACATTGAAGAAAGACAATTGTAAAGACTGGTGCAAAGGATATTAACCATACCGATTTATAATTTCAGACAAAATATTTCACAATGAATATAAAAAATGTTTTTCCAGATCACTTATCCTTTGAAATACTTATTTGGAAAATTTAGGCAGTAGTTGATGACAGTTAGGAACTCTTATCTGCAATCAACTTCTTTTTTTTTTTTTTTTAATTACCATGAGCTTACTAAATGCTTACTAAAAATTACTAAAAATTAAGAAAATACAATCATACTAGTTCATATCTAAAGACAACCACAAAAATATACTGAAGGATTTTTGCAAGAACAAATGCATTGGCATCAAGGTACATATTAAACTTCCTTGCCAGTATGAAAAGAATGTTTATCCATTTACATAAAAACAGTAAGCTAAAAAAAATCTTTAAACTAACTACCGGACAGGAGAGATGGGGGAGAGGGGGTGAATATAACAACAAAACAACAAATAAATAACTTATTAATTTATATGGCAGGACTATTCTGGTCCTCCAAGTGCCTCAGATCCTAGGGACAGGATTTTAGGAGTTACATCAGTACAGTAACTGACGTGTCCAGCTTTCCTCACAACAGTGATTTAAATGGCTCAGAGAAAGAATTGTCATACTGAATGTAGTTAATCATTGAGGATTAGGCAAGCTGGCTTACAAAATTCTGGCTTTTCCTATCATATGAAATTGCTTAAAAAAATTAAAACTATACAGAATCTGATTCCACTCATTATTGGCAGTCCTCAAATTTGACTGACTTTGCCAGGAGATGTAGACATCAACGTGAAGCCCAAGATTTATAATTTAATAGACCAGGAACAAAATTCATTTACCAAGTCATACTGTCAATTTATACCCCTGTACATGATGTTACTTATACTTTTACACCTCATTAAACAAAGCTTTTATTTGCTTGTTTAAGTTACTTAGTTTTTTTAATCTACCACAGTTTTTTTTGCAAAACTATTTCTAAAGCTGTTTCTAGAATAACACTAATTTTTAAAGAGACACAATCACATTGTTTGGTACATGCATTATAAGCAGAGCCAGAGTAAGTACTAAAATGGGCAGTAATGAGTCTTTATTTTTCTTTCTGTCTTTGAAAAACAGTACAATTTATGTTAAGAGATATTGAACATATTTAATTCTTAACAAAAAGCATTTAAAAAAAGGTTTGTTATGTTACAATTAGTTTTAAAATGATTCAGTTTTGATAACTGTCTTGTCCTGAGTGTACTTGCCAGAAATACATAGACTATTAGTCTAGGATCATTTTCACAGCCTCCTGATTGAGATTCAATACTATTAATTTTATTTATATTGTGTTTGTTGTTCTCAGCCATGATATAAAATATCTGTCAATATTAAATTACACATTGCTAGTTTTTCCAGTTTATTTGCCATACCAATTCATAATATTGTGTCCTTATCTCTATGTGCTAATTTCTCCTAACAAACACCAGCATTTCTAGGTTAAAAGACCAAAACCACTTTACCGAAATGATTCAGATTAGAAATTTGGGGTTTAATTAGGATTTCACTACATTGTTATAATACAAAATGCACATTTAAAGTTAGAAATAGCTACATTTAAAAATAAAATAAAACCAGATCTTATATACCATCATAAAACAGGGGCGGGGGGGGGGGGGGGGCGCGTGGGTGGTCGACA
>VXAY01000710.1:347348-375204 GCA_013399855.1 Oxyruncus cristatus | reverse complement strand
CCTGGTTATGTACAAAGAATATCTTAGCTCTGGGCAAACAGACTGTTAGCAGTGGACTGTTACACTGTGGATGTGATAATCTGTATTTACTACTTAAAGTAGTGCAGTGAATGAAAACAGACACTGAGAAGAGCTTTACATTTTGCAGATTACTGAAAAAAAATCAGAGCATTGATGAGATTATTAGTAATAAAATGAAAAAATCCAGTAATTCTGTGTACAGGTGCAGACATTGGAGGTCCTGACAGACACTGGGAGACTAAAATTGGACAAACAGCTAAATCAGTTATTACCCCAGTTGCACACAACCCCCTTCTGACAGATGCTGCTGCCCCTGAAACAACGACATCTGATCAGATTAGAAATGAACTCCTGAACCTTCAGTTTTCAGCCTGACATGTCAGGCTAAACCAAAATTGGAAATGGTTTACTGTAATATGCTGGGCTGAAACCTGTGGTAGTTCAGGAATTGATTTGTGAGTGGCTCATATGCTCCTGTCTTGAGGACAGAAAAGTCCATTGCCAGGGCTGTAGGTAGCAATGCCTTCAGAGGTCTGATTTGTAAACCCTGGGCCACATCTGTGTCAGATCATTCATATAAAAGAAACATTATAAATGCATATACAATTAGATGAACACTAGAAATGTAAGAATTACCACAGCAGTTAAAATTACTGGTCTATCAATCCTGGTGCCCTGTTCCCAGAGATGGTTAGTGTCAAACATTTAAAAGGTAAGCATAAAGAAACCTTATGTGAGGCACACATTAATTCCAATCAATTTTAATGTCATATTATTATATTTTATTCTTACTTTAGCTTTGGAAAGCACTAACCTTAGCATTCTAATTTATTCAGCTAAAACTAAGAATATATCTGAAACTGGAATTTTGGTAGAGTGACAAATGTTTTTTAATCTTTGAAAAACAAGTGTTCCTATGAAATGAACATCAGGAGCAATGAATATAGACTATGCTTACACTTGTACACAAGTAGAAATATGCCCATAGGAACAGTCATTTTTCAAAGCACTTTGGATGATTTAAGTATACCCTGACAAAGGAAGGACTGTAAGAGGTCAGATTTTGTAGAGAAGAGTTTCAATAGTCTAAACAATTAATTCTTACCCTGTCTGATATTATCTCCAAGCCTATTCAAAGCAGTTAGCAGGTGTGAACTAACTACTATACCATATGTTTCCTGTTGTGCTGCCTTTTGTTCATTTTGTGCATTATCTATAGCATATAAACAGTAAGTAACTCGTACAGTCATTAACCAAAAAAAAAACCCCAAACCCAAATCCCGCAACTTTCTATAAGTGTATTTAGTTCTAAAATAATAGATAAATCCCTATATTTTATGGCAATGTATTTGTCCTGGTTTATGGTAATGGCTATTTTTGATCTCCCAGAAATATATCTGAGAAGCTCTGATACAAAAGAAAACAAAGTAGCTAAAACCGTTTAAAAATAGCTTCATTTTCACAGAAATATGATTCTATAGTTTTCAAACTATTGGCATTCAAACAATCAGGTAGTTTTAAATCATGTCAGTAAATTAAAGAAATGCAATCTGATTAGTGCAATATGTTCAAGTGATGCACAATGAACACAGATTTCATACATGCTCTAGTTTCCTTGATGGATCATGGTATTAATTTCTTTTTAAAGGAACAGTGTTTTTTTTTTGTTGTTTTCTCCCAGAAAATGAATTTTCAAAAAATAGTAAAAAGTGGCAACAAACAGCAAATTGCATTTTCTTATTGGAATCTTAGAGATGTGGTGTTTATTTTTAACAGAAATGGTTCTATTCAAATCAGTATTATTTTCAGATGTCTCAGTAGAGCCGAGATGCCAACCTCTAAATTGTTTTTGAAAACAGGGCACACTCGTGAAAAATGTGGATTAATAAGACTTAGGTTTTAAACAGTGGGCTTCTGAATTGTTTCTGACCTTTAAGCTTCAACATCAGACTACACTATAGAGTGAGCCATACCAAGATTCTAAAAATATATATTGAACTCAACATACTGAATTTTGGCCAATAATACATAATTCACATATGTTGAAATTTATTTACTTTCTATATAAACTAGAGCTCCTTTCCACATCAACAGAGGATTAATTATCAGTCACTGGTCTGATTTAACTTCCGTTCAAATTTTACTGTTCTGGTAAAGGCTTTTTCTGCACTGGTTTTATGATTAGACTGCAATTATTCACAGTTTCTTTAGGGGAGGGCAAAAGCAGGCTCTGTTTAGCAGCACGGCCTTTTTTCTTCCTGCTCAGAAGAGATGTCCCACTAAAAATAAGAAAAACATGTTCAAAATCATGAAACTGGTATCATTTTGGTCTATAGTTCCTTAAGTGTATGGTCCCCGCGAACACTTTGTGAGAGGAGTATAGTCATACTAAATTGGATGGGCCTGGTATTGGGGCACAGAACAGGAGCAGAAACACTATTACCAAAATAAATAATTTTTATGTATCTGTCACTGTATGATGGAGAGTAATGCATGGGAGATGTTCTAATTCCAATGGCAATGAATAAACTGAAAAAATAAGGGAAATATCCGGCAAAGTTTAACCTTCTGAAACTCTTATCAGATAGAGTCCATAGTATCAGTATATGTTTCTATAACGTTTAGTCCTTGTTTAAGATAAAAAGACTTAGGATAAAACCCTTAGATTTTTTTTAAATCTGGAATTTAGTATTTGACTGCAAAACCTGAAAGTTTTAATTCCATTTCAAGCTGCACTGAGGTTTAAAATTAAATTGAGCTCACTTAATTGGGCTACACTGAAAATATCCCTCCCAACCTAAGTAGCTATTAGTAAGTTTTAAGTTCTTCAAAGCAGTCATCTGGGGATAATAAAAAAAGGAGTAAAATTCTCCAAGATAATATGAAAGTTGTGACAGCTGAAAAAATCTGAAAATATATCAAGGTATAAAAGCTGCTTTTTCCACTTGCTGAGCACGTGGCAAAGCCATATCAGGTGAGTGATTTCTCTGATAGTCCCAACCAGTAAACACAAAGTCAGTTATCAAAGACCAAAGTCATGTTTCCTCAGAGTATTTTGCTTATTCCATTTCACTTGCTCCAGTTTAAGAACCATTTTTCAATATAGTGAAGGATCATATACTATGATGTCACACTGCAATATGAGTAATGGTATGATGAAATTAAAAATTTCAAGAAGTAATTTTTGTAATGCAGAAGGAGCCTCAAAAAGAAAAAAAAAAAAACAACCAATTATTGTCAAATATTTAACCATTTTTCTGATTAGTCATGCATATTTATATGTAGATTAAAAGAAACCTCATCTAATCAGCTATATTAGGGATTTTAATTGTATGAAACAAGTCACTGTCTCACCTGTTTGTTTGTTTGTTTTTTTTTGTTTCTTCAACTGCTAAGTACAGAATCAGGTTGCCATATTTGATTTCCTCATATTTTTCATTATGCTGTATGAAATGAGTCAAATGCCTGCCTAAGTTTGAGTTTATTCAGCTGTTCAACTGACTTTGCAAAATATACTATATTCATATTATTTTACATGATTGCTATGTTTTGAATTATTTTCAAGATGCAATGAAAAGATTTCAAAATTAGTATATTTAAAATGGGACTTTTGGCTGCCATGAAAACAAAAAACTGAAAGCATATTAATGGTTTCATTAAGAAAACCCTAAGTTCTTTAGTATTTTGGTGTCTTCGTTCAATAAACAGGTCATTGCATAACTAAGTGGGAGTTGCTGGATAATTATATAAGCAACAATAAAATCTTTAGGGAGAGAAGAGAAAGCTCACTCTTGTTGTTAAACGGTTATTAATTGTTCATTGAGGACAAAAAGTTAAAGCTTTTTTGTTTTAAATGGGCATTGTTTAAAAGTTCTTGTCTATTTTCCTGAGAAAATTCAAGTTATTTACTGAACTTTTAATACAGGTACTATTAAGAGGATGTAACCCCCTTTTATTAACAAAATAACATATTCCTTTAGAATGGTAAGACAAACACAGTTAGTGCTAGTTCAGTGAAAATACTTTCATTTTGCAAACATGAGAGGGTATTAAATCATAGTTAAAAATGGAAATAAGTTAGTGTCTGTATTTCTTTTCAGATTTCTGTTCTAGTCATGCCATTTTATTCACATCTTGTCTCAAACAGGTTACCATCAAGGTAATTCATTTTTTTATGTTCACAGAACAGTTATCTATTGTTTGACCTCCAATAGCCCCTACTACTAGAGGTAATAGACTATTTTCCATCAATATCTATATGTATGTAAGATACACATTTTGTCCATGATCTTCATAGTCCTTTGTTGCCATTGTAGCAGCTCAATATTTCAGCATTGGAATCTGGGTAGTGCACAGTAGTTTCATAGTGTCTTGTCTTCACCTCGTGATCGCTTTCTCTGCTCCTCTCACATAAACAGAATTACTTCCATTCCCTGAATTCCTGTGTCCCCCACTGCAGTCTTAGGATCCCCAGTTCATTGTGAACTTCAACGTCTCTGGCTAAGGTTTATACATTCAATTTCTTCCTTCCTTATACTACTTCGACGTAATGGTGAGTATCTAAGTTCAAGGGAAAGAAAAATAATCTACCCAACCCTTACTTCTGTGGCCAAAACCATAGATACCTGCCAGCCATGAACAGATACTGTAGTGGAAACTACTTTGCTGCATCTGTAATGATCTAAGGACACAGGTAGGCTAAGGGAAGAATTTTTTTATACCATTGGAGCAACTGGCACGGTGAAGAGGTGGGGGAAGAAAAAGCTAGACTAAAGTAAAGTTTGTCCTGCTGCTTCTAGTGAATGGTCTTTTTAGTTCAGGTAGTTTTAGGACACAACATCTGAACAGGAAAAAACTAGCTGAATTTCTAGGTTCACAGTCAATCAGAGGGCAGTAACTCAATGGTGCATGAACCCAAGGATCAACACAGGAACCAGTACTCACCTTCATCAATAGAGAAACAAAGAAACAGACATTTAATGAAGTTCAAAAAAAATGCAGTGCAAAGCCATGCACTTGGGGAGAATTAATCCCATACATTGGTACAGGCTGGGAAGCAATAGGTTGGGAAACAGTTTTTTGGAACAGGTCTGGTGGACACAAAACTGCCCTTGAGCTAGCAATGCCCCCTTACAGCCAGAAACCCCATATCATCCTGAGCTGCATTAGGAAGAATCTCACCAATACCACCTCAATGTGTACAAATAACTGGTGGGAGGAAATCAAGAAGATGAACCTAGGCTCTTTCAGCTGTACCCACTGAAAGGACGAGAGGCAATGGGCACAAATTGAAACACAAAATTCTATTTAAACATAAGAAAAAGCTTTCATGGTGTAAGAGTGATAGTACACAGGAACTGGCTGCTCATAGAGGTTTTACAATCTTCATGAGTGGATATATTTAAAATCCAAAACAATGCTATTCTAGCTGACCCCTTTTTGAGTAGCAGCCTTAGACTAAATAGTCTCTAGATGTCCTTTCCAACCTCAACTATTCTGTGATTCTGTGTGATCACAGAAAGATGCAATAACTTTGTAGCCAAAGTAATATGTATCTAACAACCACATGTTAACTTAGCTTTTTATAAAATTGATAATAGACAAATTTTAACAAGGAAAACAAAAATACATTTCTACATGTACATATCGGCCATTTCAAGCTCCTGCTCCTAAAAATGCAACAGAAATGGTAATGTGTCTCACTCAAGAGCTATATGGTTTTTTCCCCCTCTCTGCAAAATGGCTGTAACAAAGTAAAGGAACCTTTCAAAAGATGCATTATATCTTCTATGTATCCAGGGAGGACAGAAAATTCCTTCTAAGGGTCTAATTAAGGTGTCAATTATACAGGCTTTGAGGATAATTGAGAAGTATATTTCTAAAGGTGAATATTTTTAAGATAAAGTAACAAACATACAGCTTGATGGTTTGCATGAAGAACAACGGAACATCATTAAGATTGCCAAGTATCCAAAGCAAAGGTTTAACTACATAAATATAGCAATTAAGAGCATGAAGAAAATCACATTCTTTACCAGTGAAGCTATGCGACGAAAATCCTCTGTGCACAGAGACGATGATTAGCATTACATAATTTGGGAAGATCATTTAACCATACGAGTTCAGTGAGACACCTACAAGATTCTTTTCCCAGTATACAGTCACTACACTGGAATGTTGTATATTGGCATGGACTTGAATTAGGTCACTTAGGCGTAACTTGAGTACAACTAGCAATGTGCTTGCATTAATACATCAGCTCAGGCAGGTTCATTACCCCTGTCAAATAAACATACTATGTTGCAAGAATGTTTTTAATTAATATCAACGGTCATTCCTAGAGAGGAAATACAGATGCCTACAACTCAGTAGTATTTGTTCATGTTAGACACTCAGAATAAAGGTTGTAAAAGTGTTTATTAGACTTTTCCAATTTTATAATCAGTGATGATAAATGTAAGATCAAACAAAGAATCATAGAATGTCCTGAATATTCTGGAAGCAACCACAAGGATCATCAAAGTCCAACTCCTGGCTCTGCACAGGACTACCCCAAGAATCACACCATGTGCCCGAGACCATTGTCAGATGCTTCTTGAACTCTGTCAGGCTTGGTGCTGTGACCACTTTTCCCTGGGACCCCAGTTCCAGTACCCAATCATCTGGGTGAAGAACCTTTTCCTAATATCTAACCTAAATCTCCCCTGACACAGATTTATGTCATTCCCTTGGGTCCTGTCACTGGTCACCACAGAGAGGAGATGAGCACCTGCCTCTCTGCTTCCCCTCGTGAGGAAGCTGTAGACATCTAGGAGGTCTCCCCTCAATCTCCTCCACGCTGAACAAGCCAAGTGATCTCAGCCACTCCTTGTATGGATTTTCTTCTAGATATAGGTGGCAGGTATTTCTAAAAGTTAATTATGGTCAGTTAGAAAAACTATAAGCAACTAAAAGCAGTACCTTTAAACAGGCAGTGCTAAGTCTTACTTCAAGAAATTGCTCCACCCCACAATTGAAAAAAGGAATCCTCCTTCTTAGAGTCTGCTGAAATTATAGTCATTAGTAGCTGCCAGCAAAGTAAAACTGAATGTTTACCATTATCATACTAAGCACATTTCCTGAAATTGCATGTAACACACCCTCTTGTTTAGGAGCAAGAACTGCATACCAAGTCACTCCCATCCTACCCAAATCCATGTGTACTGAAGAGCAGGCCTGACCTCTAATGCACTGACAACACCTCAATCTGACAACACTGTTGCTAATGATTTAAAAGACCTAACAATCCTCACACTACTCCTCTATCTTCAGAGATCAAAACATAATTTAGGGGTTAATTTATCAACTTAAAGCATTTAAAGGTTTTACTATGAGAAAATTAGTATTTTTCAAACAATAGACATAATTTTAGAATTTCATTGTTGTTGAATTTTCATGCCAAACTTAAGGCAAAGTTACCTGAAAATATAAAAACAATGGATGCCTAATCTGTCATTTTAGATTCCAACATTCAGATTTTACTGCTATTCATATTTCTCTATGCAACTTCACCAAATGTGAAAAAAATCTTCGACTAATGAACTTTCTGTTGATTTCTTCAAATTTATCAGGTACCTACTAATTGTGGACAGACTTTCATGATGATAATTACCAAACTGCATCTAAAATTGACACACCACAAATATGTAACCATCTCTGCATAGGCAAATACGTTAGTATCCTTTTTGAAAACAAAAAGCAAAATGTAACCAATATGTTAAAACCTAACAAATACGTGTAGGTTTTAGCAAGTAGTGAGCAGCTCAATTAAAAACTCAATTTCTAAAAGCCTTTTTGTCACAATTCGGCACTGCTCTCCTAACATTTCTCTTGATTATACAGGAAAAGGAAAAGAATGAATCAATTACCTTCCCCCAGAAAGCCCCGACTTTTTCTCACTGCTATATGCTCAGTACTGGCCAACGCCCCTTCCCATTCCAGTTCTGCGCTGAAATTTTTTAACAGATGTAGGAGTTGGTTAAATTTATCTTAGACTGAGGTCCATAAAAACACAGCATAATGGATTATGGCAGCTATCTTGTGATGTGGAACAGAACTGAAATTTCATATTGCTAGATTTTTTACACTGAATAAATGCAAAAATATTTCAATATAAAAATATTTTTCATTCAAAGGCACAACGTATTATTTTTCAAATAAAAAGACACACAGTACCTTCAGAACTATATCAAGATAGGATGATTTTTGTATAAATTGGTGGAGCATAACCTATTCTAATCCACCTCCTGGTGTAACAACAGCAAGAAGTCCCTACGTACTCAGTACTTTTGAGATATTTCCGTTATTTTGTTCTATATTACAAAAATACAAATGCAGTATTTCAAGAATAAACTGTCTAGTCTTTCATGTGTCAAGAAACTGTGCAACCACCTTAATCTACACAGCTGTTTTGTCACATTTTCTTTCAGCACACAGCCCATAGACATGCAGCATCCTAATGGTAAGCACTGTAAGTGGGAGCTCAGCAGTTCCAGGAGAAGCAGCAATAATGTTTATCACAGCTCAGGACTTGTTTCCCGCCTTTGATACCCTGTTTCCTGTTTGCGCACATGAAGCACTAATCTCTTCCCACCACCTGCACAGCAATTCTGCTGCTCCTTGAGAGGATTCCCACAGCACACAATTGCCCCACTACCCTATTGACAATGCAGCAGGTCTAAATGGATTCAACTTCTAACATGTCTTCCTTTTGGAAATTTTTAAAAGTGGTGAGTATGGTAACCTACACAAGTATATTTTAAAGGAAAGGGATATATAATACAAATGGCAAGGATACAATATGACAGACGAAAAAATTCTCAACACAAACAGTCTGGGAAATCTAACTTAAAAGTCACACAGACTAATTCATTCAAAACATCAAGAACTGCAAAAAAAACCCCACACAGCAAACTACTCCCTCCTCCAACATGTATTCAGATTGAATTTTATTTTTGGTCACTCTAAGGTTCTTTGTTCTAGTTTCCTGACTAGATTTCCCCTTTTCCTGTGCCAAGCCAAGTAGTTAAAGTCAGGATGATCAGAAATAAACTTTAGAAGCAGCTGTTACCAAATAGTTTGTTACATACTGGTAAACAAGGTAATTGTGTGTTTTCCTGACTATATACAGTCAACTCCTACAGGAATTAATCCTAGGTAATTATAAAGAAAGAGGAAAATTAAAGCAAAAACAAAATCATAAATATTGCCATTAACTCTCACATCTATGGATTTACTCCATAAGCTCTAATAATTTTTTTAATAATTATCTGTCACAAAAAATCATTTTAATAAAACATTAATTTTGTGCAACTAAAAGACAAGTTAAAATTTCTTAAAGCAGCTTTTATATGCTCATGTAGCAGGCTATTTTAGTCATTGGCTGCAATAACAAATGTTTGCTACACTAATTAAACAACAGAATTCAAAACCAGAAAATTCAACCCTCATTACAAAAAGTTGGACTTTTCAAAATTTCTGAATTATCATGCACTAAATTTTAATTATGACTTCCACTAACAAATTGTACAATTTTCCTTATTCTAGCCCCACTCCCTTTCATCTCCTAATAGAATACAGGGCACTGCACTATCTACGCACAGCTGCAAAATATGTAAATTCAGGCTTCCAACTGCAAGTTTTGTACCTTATGGGCTTAATCATTCTGCTGCACCTGTAAAATTTTAAAATGCCCCCCGAATTAAAAAATATTCTCCAATGAGTATTGCTTCTGTATCTTCTGTTAGGTGTCTTAATGTAATTCCTCCCCAATGACACATAGTAGAAATTTTAGTTTAATGCATGTTTGGCATATTACATTTTCCTGAAACAGTTATGGAAACAGAAAAGAATTTTGTGTGTCTGCTACGCTCTGTTTCAGAAGGAACCCTGTGGTGGAAGAGGGCAATTGCTTCGTTTCAGACCCAGAATAGTCTGCATTTGAAATTATTGGACTGGAAAGAAAAAGAAGTAAAAAAAAAAAAAAAAATCACCCTCTAACCTCACAGTGAATAAAGAGGTAGGTTCACCTTCTACTTGTTTTTTCAAACATATTTCTACCTCCAGGTGCATGCTGCTCTATTTAAACTACTAGCTACTCACATTTATTATTTTCCATTCCAAAAATAAAGTAAAAAAAAAAAAAAATAGGACTAGAAGCCTGAAGTGTATCTTCTATTGCATGTAGGGGTGCAACTGGAATTAAAAGTGGAGTGGGGGGTGGTGTGTGGAACAACACAGATAATGACTATACAACATTAAACAGTTCTGAGAATAACGTATTTCCCAGGAGACAGAGAGGAGCAGTTAGAGACAGAGAAGGCCAGTAATCCACTCATCTAAATGAGGAACACACCTCCATGCTCCTACCCTACCAAGTGTTTTGCCTACATCTTTTACACCAGCACAAGTATTCCTTTGCCTGTAAAATGAATTAAAAAAGCACAGTGATCAGCTTGAAAACTAATCCTCCTAACCCCCTTAAAAAAAAAAAAATCATTTTCAAATGGATGAGTGAGCTGATGAGACCTGCTGCAAAGCTGGACAGATGCTACTGTTGATGCCAAGAAAGGACTGAAATGCATGGCTTTGGGCAAGACTACCTTTTTGGCAGTGACATTTAAATTAATGTCAGAGGACCATGAAACCACACCATTATGCCTCTAGGGACAAAACCCTCAGTTTCAGTTCTTTAATTTACGTGTTCTTTATGCTTTTCTCTACAGAAGGATGAAGTGTTCATTACTATTCTAACCAGCCCCATTTGAACTCACTCAATGTCCCACCTACCTGAAAGAGAAGAAAGCTATAAAGATTATTTGTTACCCTGTTTATTTCCGCGGTGGAGTGAACCTCATCCATACCGCATCATTAAAAATCTTACTTGAAAAGATAAAACGTAACTGTTCAAGAAAGCTCTTGCAATAGCACAGAAGACGAACTTCTCTGGTTTCCAGGCATATTCCAGTCATGCACCAGGAATATGTAATTTTAACATAGCATGCTTGAGACTGATTCTTAACAGTAAGTGGAATATTAGCCTTTTAGAACTGCAGAAAAAAAGTCGTAAATTCTAAGTTATTGTGCATGCTCGATATTGCACTTAGCCTGATTTGTAGGGAAATCAGATTATTAGAGATGACTGCAAGCATTTGCACATTGTCTTCAGCAGCTCTAAGTTATTCTGATACTTTAGAATGCAATTTAGGAATATTGCAAAATTAGTAGATAAAGACAATTTTTGTGAAATATGTTGAGCATGAAAGAAAGAATAAAAGCTGGACAATTGCTAAAAAAGTAAGAAGACAAAATTATAATGCCTTAATAGTTAAAAGCTACATTTGCACTAACACTTGAGAGAATTATTTAATAATTTTTACAAAAAATAGTAAATTCAGTTAGGTTTTCACACAATTAAATAAATAATTAAAAAAACCCTCACAGAATTCTCTGGTTCCTTTGAAACACAGTGCAAAAAAAAAAATTACCATGGAAACAACAAGTACAAAACTGTGATAAAAATTAGGAAAAAATGCCATTGCTTCCAGCAGTGAAGAAATAATACTGGCAAGGCTACAATACCTAATTAGTGTCGTTAGTCTTTCAAGTATTTACTTACATGAGTACATGTTATTCAAATGAATACTCCCACTAAATTTGATTTGACTCAATTTGAAGGGGAAAAAAAAAAAGGAAAGGTGTGCAAGCTCCAACTCCAAGGTGGAAAAAATACTGAAACAAAGTCAAAATACACAGGACTACAGGAGTTGTCATTACTATGTAACTGCTAAACACTGTGCCGTAATCAGATGTTCTTCATACATCTGTTTATAGCATTTTGTTTCTCACATCATGTATGTATTTCACAGAAACATAGTAAGGTTGTAGTTACAAGGTGCCTCTGGAGATCACTCAGTCCAAACCCTCCCTCAAAAGCAGGATCGCCTACAGTAGGCTGCCTATTTCAATTCCACCTTTTTTTTTTTTTTTTGCTTTTAATAAGACCTTCTTAGTTTCAGAATGAGCTACTTGGTTAATTAATTTAAAGGTGAATACTTAAAAAATGTCCATCACTTGAACAAGCACTAAACTTACTATAATTGCAATTACCTTTTATATATATTATAGTATCTAGGGGGAAAGCAGGGGGAAGCGGGGAGGGAGGAATACAAGAGCAAAAACTAGGGAATTTAAAAAAGCTTAAAAGTTCATTTATTTTACTTAAGTAAGTCAGGTAAGAGAGTCACTGTAATGGAGCTTTTAGTTGGCTGGAATTATTTTTCCATAACAACAATGCGTCAATCAGTTCTCAAATTAATTTGTTATAAATTAATTAACCGTACACTGACATATTATTTAAAACAAAATAAAATTTAACTACTTTTTCTTGCTTTTTTTATGTCTCTCTTTTAGGTAAACGGATACCGTAGATAAATTTTTAACTCACATATCCAGAATGCATTTACATTTCAGTATTTCTGTGTAACATCTCAAACTTGAAATTTTTCTTCCTGATGTAATTAAAGTAATTTTTAAAGTCTGCATTCCCTTGCTATATTTCTGAATCAGCTGCCTCATTTTGTTTAGCTTTTATTCTGCAACTTTGTCACTTTTTACATTTAAAAAGCTGCCTCTACTTCTTTACTTTCTTATTCTTAGTCCTTTCCAAATATTCTCTTCTTGAATTTAATTCTTATGTGGTAGTTTCCTTCCTTTTCTTTACTAGACCAAATTAAATATTTTCACCATATATTTTGTTGTGCATTATCACCCTTGCCTTTTGCTTCCAGTCATGAGCACTCACTAATTTGCTTATCCCATAAGCACCTGTACATTCCTTCTGACTGTCTTTTTATGCTTTTAACTTACAGCTAAAAGACACAAAATTAACATCTTAACTTGTATTAAATATGGGTTACCATAATTTTTACTATCTGACACTGTGTTCTTTTGTGACATCTGTCATGGCTAATTTATACCTCAACACCTGTCTAAAATAATTTTCTCAACTCTCAGTGTCTCCTCTTCCCACCTACTTCACAATCATTAATCTGTATTTCACTTACAACTTAAATTGAGAATTCAGTACAGTTGATTTTATCAAAACTGTCTTTGGGGTGTACTGCTCTAGCTGGGACTAAAACTATAGGAATAAATAGTACTAGATATTTTCATAAAACAGTACCCTTGAACCTCTTGTTATTGGTTTGTGTCAACAAAGCCCCAAATATCAGCATTTCTCCACTTAGATTAAATCGTAAGGGATGTTTGGATGGATAAGCACTGCTAAAGGCATAATCCAAAACAGAACTCTTCTAATGAGTTCAGTGGACTCTGCATTAAACAGTATGTCTAACTACAGACTGTTAATCACTACACTTAATAACAAAACCAGATATAAAACCCACAACCACTGTCGTAAGAGATTAAGTTTAAATTAAATGCCTCTTAATTTAGTGCAGTACAATTTTTTTTGAGTGTACTTGTGTTGAAAGTGTTTGTGTGATACCTCTATATCATATGTTCCCACTGTGAAGCAAGCCATTTAACCCTTGCAGCTTCTTTTATGACCAAATAAATGAGTGAGTCAGAATTACTGTAAAATAAAACCAGTTCATACACCAGGGTAATCTTTCCTCTTAGAGGTAAGTGTACACTTCCTCATTTTTTTATTTTATAGTATATATCCATGATAAACATCTTGTCTAAGAGGCTCAATAAAACTGTCTGTTAGTAAAAAAAATACAGAACAAGTGTAAGATTGGAAAACCATACTGAATGATCATACTTACTAGAGATGCTCTCACTTGCAAAGACACATACATACGGATACATAGACATATACACACATACATATGTATAAAATTGTAATAGGGTTTTTTTTCTTTTTTTTTTTTTTCAAAGGAAATCAAGAGTTTCTTTCTGATTACAAGGTCTGCCAGTTTTAGAAGGAGGAAATATTCACAATCACTATTTAAATATAGTATCGATAAGATCAGCTGAAAAAGTGAAATTAGCTGATGGCTACACATTTTAAAGCTGATCATAAGTGAAATATTCATTAAAAGGCAGGGTTGAAATTTACATAAAAGAAACAAAAAGTAGTGCACTCTTCCTTTCACCCTTTGTCATCAATAAAGAAAAGATTTATCCATAGGAAACACTGACCATGATTCTAATTGCAGATTCTTCCTATATTGATTTGATCTGGAAAATGTATTCACTAAATAAAAAGTTACTTTAGCATGTAAAGTCAAATTCTAAATTATAATACACAAATGCATGATTTTGCTTGCATAGATATATCTCAGTTTAATTTGAACAACAACAATTAAAAACAAAACCAAAAACAAAACAAAACAAAAAAAAAACACAAAAAAAACCAAACCAAAACAAACAAACAACAACAAAAAAAAAAAAAAAAAAAAAAAAAAAAAACAAAACAAAAAAAAACCACACAAACAAGAGCCTGGTATCTCTATGTTACAGTGAAAACCTACCAGAGAAAGTGTTTACTATCCAGATAGAGCTGCTGTGCAAGGATTTGAAATCAAAACACATGAAGACTCTACTGGAAACAGGAACGGAAAACCACAATCAGCCTGACACAGGGCCAAGTAAAGCAATAAATCAGACTTAGGTCAAACCACAGTTTTAATTTATACCATAAACAGAAACAAATTTTAACATGTTTTGGCTTATGCCAAGTGCTTTGATCTACAAACACAGATCTAAAAAAAATTTATATTGTTTCATAAAATATGAAACATTATATTAAATAAACTCAAAGTTTGGGTTTTTTGTAAATTAAAACAATATATTCTAGTTGAAGTTCTTCTAAAAGCTGTAGACACACAGAATTTCCAACAATTATTTTTAAGAATGTAATCAAAGATGTAGAAAAATAAATCTTTTCATGGACAGTAGTTATAACAGAAAACATGAGTCCAAGTTACTTTGTCTTTCAAACTAATTTGCAGCCTATCTTCAACATGGAAAAATATATTTAATTTTACTAACAAAGAACAGCTGATTTTGTTTTTATAACAAGATAATTCAGAAAAAAAGTGAAGCAAACAGCCTTGGAGAAAAATTCTACTAGAAACATTTCTCTAGGTATTTTATGGTCTTAAGATATTTTCTTTTCATAATTTATCTTTCTAAAAACATAATGCAACTGTGTTATCTGAATGAAAATCATTATGAAGCATACAGATGTTTTAGAGAAAATTCCTCTTTAAGTGACTGTGCTCCCAAATTATCACTGCAGCCAGCAGCCAGAAAAGCAGACGGGTAAGAATGTTAAGGTCAGCCTATGCTGAGTGGTAGAGTTTAAACTGAGTAAGAACCTACACTGCTCTGCTACAAAGTAGAAAACAGTGTTAAGAAAACAGAATGAATTACACAATTAACCTTTAGTAGTTAATCTCCAACAATGCTGACGATACAGCCACTTAAAAAACTAAATCAATACTGCAAACACAGCAATATGAACAAACTGCTTTAATATTATTACTATTGTCCCTAAAGTCAATTGTAGTGGTTTCCACTAGACAATTTGTTTTGGTTTTGCACTGAATTTTGTTTATAGGAAAACATCATCATCTATTGGAAATAGTAGTTTCTCACTCACAAACATTTTATTACAAAACACGGAGGAATGTTGTCTTTCCTAAGGCAAAGAAAGAAAAATCATACATGAGCAACACATATTCTTCAAGTTAAAAATCCTGCATAAGATTTCAATCCTCACTACAATTAAAGTTCTATGCTTAGTTTCAAGATGACATCTCAAAGTAAAATTCCTTTAAATTAAAGTAGTAGTTTACAATAAACACCAATTCTACAACCCCCCTGGGATTTTCTTGCACTAGTTATTGACAACAAATTCAAAGCCCTGGTTTCACCAGGACTCTACCCAGATATAGCTACCACAGTAATAAAAATATATACCAAAAAATAATCTGAAAGCGGCAGTTTTCTTGATACTTTGCTAGATTTCCTCCCATACAACTAATCATAGGAAATCACAACTAAGAGATACTTGGACAGTTCAGTGCTTTAGTATCTTAAATGTAAACAAAGAAGATGAGTACACAAAATGAGTGAAGGCAACATCTCCAAGGAAATAATAAGTTGGAGAGGGTATTAACTCATTTATGGCCTGTCAATAATGACAGGTTTTCATTTGTAATACTGTTTTGCAATAGGACAATAAACATAAATTAACAATAAGGAAAATGGGAACATGTAAACTTAAGGAATTCCTTAACATTCAACTTGTGTGCACACTGGTTATTATCCTTTTTTCTACAAAAAGTTGTAGTATGCTGAAATACCCTGTTGTAGAACCCAAGGACTCCTAAATGTACTACATAGCCAAAGAATAAGTTACCAGCAATAGGAAAAAATAGTAAAAGATAATGTCTTAGACCTTGAGCTTCTCCTCAGTTTCTTTTGGGATATTATTACACATATAAATACAGATCAGTAAAGTAGTTCAAAAGCCTACCTTGCAATCTGTCAGAAGTTGTTCTCCTGACTTAAACATATTTCACTGCCTTGAACAGGAATGAAAACACTACAGTGTGTAAACCAGACATTTCTAGGTTACAAATAAGAACATGATACATGTTCATAAGACACTGAAAATTAAAAGAAGTCCAGATCAACATTTAGGTTTCAGGATAAAACAGATCATATAATTCTCTTTCATATCATCTCTCATTCAGTGTTCTTAGTACACAACACACTAGAAATGGTAGTAAGTTCTATACAGATTTCCACACTAAAAACTGAATACTGGCAGGAGAAAGCATTTAGGGGAGAGCAAGTTTTCTTAGAGAAATAATGCTTTAGCTTACAGAAAGCATCTGCCACAGCACATAGACTCATAGGGTGGTATGTCACTTCTTGTTCACCCACTATAAGTTTAGAATAGAATAGAATAATGTGATTCTGAGTATAAAGGTTAATTTAGGAGAGAGTCTAAAATTCCAGAATGATCCTCCACACTCTACCCCTCAAAAACAGGTAAGAGGCAATCTTTAAAAAATATTATTTAGATGTATCATGAGAGGAATTTCTACAGAAAAAGAGAAAATGAGACTATGTAACACTAGCTAAGATACATATATATTGCATTTTACAGGACACTGTGAAAGGTTCATATGTGGAGATTTGTGGTATTCAAAACTAAGCAAGGGTTAGGTTTAAACCATAAACCATTTCAATTTTGAGCAGAGTATCATTTTTATAGACCTGAAAAATATTGTGACAGCTTTTTTTCTTCAGCCCTGACAAATCTCTTTTGCCCTGGCCACATGCTAATGGTTTACACTTCAGGAGTCATCCTGCCACTAACATGAAACTTTTTTTTTTTAAATGGAAAATCCATTAAAAGAAATTACTGAATGTCCCAAAGAAACTCCTGTTAGTAGTGATATATATATAGTACAGCTTTAAATTATGTCTGTATTATTTTGAGGATTGAAGGGCTTGAGTTTAGAAGATTACATTCTCTAATGATTCTTCAGCTTCAGAATCTGATTCTTGTCAAGTCATTGGGGAAAAATGAAGCTCATGGATTTCACTGAAACAAATAAGCTTAATGTTACCACGATTGTTATGTCTCCAGTAAAGACGAGGTCTGGAAATCACTATTGAGATTACAGATATCATTACACTATGGCATGTACTGGAAAATTCACAAACTGTTGCAAGTAGTATAGTGAATGATTTGAAGTTTCTCTTAAAGGACAAGCAGATTGAAGACATTCTGCATCTTGTTTCAGCTGTTTTTTAAAATGTTGGGAATACAGAAGACACACCTGATGCCAGCATACCCATTGTTTGTTCTGACAAAGGGTTTGCTCCAACAGAGGATTTGTTCCAGCTCATTTTCAATTAAAGAGCACTAGAAAAACTGAAAGCAGCGTGTGGCATTAAATTTGTCTTTAGACAGAAACAGCAATGACAACAGAACATGTAGTGCTACCATTTCTCAAGTCTCATACACATAAAAATAGATTTAGTTTCCCTGAATGGATGTTTCTGAAGGGTGGAAAAAGTTATTGTCTATGAAGCACCAATGCAACTAGAAAGAAGACAAACTTCATTTTACTGGGTTAAAAAAGTTACTCTAACAAAGTAAGATTTTTATTTTGCTCAAAAGTGCAGGTAAGTTTGAATAATCCATGGAAAATCAAAGTTGTTACTTGAGACGTAAACCTTGAAAAGGATCCTAGGTAACAGTGAGCAAGATAAGTAAGCTATTATTTAAGACTCACTGGTTCCCAGGTGAGAACTTAATGTCTGTAAGGATGATTTTAATAAACAGTAACAATAGGATTTTTATGTGGTTAAAAAAACCGAAAACAAACAAACAAAAAAAACCCCAAACACCAAAACTAGACTTTAAGTATGCAAATTACCTTTGAAAGATCCTCTGAAAACGTGGCAACAGAATTCTAAGAAGCAAATGCTTACAGAGACTCTAGCAAACTGGCTACACTTCAGAGAGTCCAAAGGTACTAAACGGGAAAATAAACACTCCAAAGGCAAAGAGATGGTGTTCAGATCGGTTATTGGAAAAGTTGTTTTGACCAAAATAATCATAAGGCAAGAAACAAACCTAGAATATGTCCAACATTTATGATGGTGTAACTTCAGTTCACAAACATTTTCTTTCAGTTCGTGATGGGCTCTGGTAAACATTATTACTTGGACTACATTAAAACAAACAGGAAGGACTTATGTGAACATCAGAATATCAGAATGGGTTTTCATACAATGGAGCAACACTACCACCCTCTTGAGAACTCCGTGTACTTCACCATCAACAGCACCTTTCAAGGCTGCTAACACCAGTGAGAACCAAACCATAAAAATGCTCATGAGATCTGGAACAGTAAAGTTCCTAAACCTATAATGGACTTGTTCAGCATCACACCTGATATGCTCCTCCATTAGAGAGGATATGTCCACAAATATTCTATCAGCCATGGAAATAACTACATAAGTTAAGAAGAGAATTTTTTTCTAGCATATGTGACACCCATAAATCTGATGACAGAATAGTGAAAAATTTAACTACGTATATACCCAACCTATTCCCTCTTCAGAACTGATAAACAGAGATAAAACAATCTCTGTTAGATAGAATTTGTAAATATGAAGTCCATACCCTCAATTACTACAATTCTTAGACAGCAAGATCGTCTGGCAAGGACCAGCCTTCTCTGTTAGTTAGTTGTTCTCCATTAAAAAAAGTAAGATGACAAAGAATCATAGAATGGTTTGGATCAGAAGGGACTTTAAAGATCATCTAGTTACAAGCCTCCTGCCATGGGCAAGGACACATTCCACAAAGCCCCATCCAACCTGGTCTTGAATACTTCCAGGGATGGAGGAATCAATCGCTTCTCTGGGCAACCTGTTCCACTGCCTCACCACCCCCACAATAAAGAATTTCTTCCTAACATCCAATCTCAACCTACCTTCTTTCAGTTTGAAGCCATTCCCCCTTGTCCTGTCACTACATGCTCTTGCAAACAACACCTCTCCACCTCTCTTGTAGCCCCATTTAGGTACTGAAAGGGCACAATGAGGTAACCTTGAGCCTTCTCTTCCCCAGGTTGAATAACCCCAACTCTCTCAGCCTTTCCTTATAGGAGAAGTGTTCCAGCCCTCCAATCATCTTTCTGTCCCTGCTCTGGACTTTCTTCAACAAGCCTATGTCCTTATTGTGCTGGGAACCCAAGCCAGGAAGGGGACAATTTGTCACATTTACATTGGCTACTGGATAAAATCCTTGTAACGTCCTGACGGCTGAGCCATGCCATAAATTGTTCAAGGGTAGCTGGCGATGGAACAGAATGCTCTGTCACTGGAAAAACCACCAGTTCCAGTAGCAGAGCCACAGACGCTTCAGTGCTCAAGGACACACTTGGGCATGCTCGAATTTGCAGAGAGACACATCCAAAGACACAAACTTTTTCTTCCCAACGCCTCCTTTCTTTTTTATAACTGTAAAGGGGATTATCTCAGCAATTCACTTTGATGTTGAAATCTTGGTGTCATTTTTGATCACATCCCCTTTTTTGGAGGTTCGCATATGCAGGTTATGCCTTAATGAAATAATACATAGAGCAATCAGGTTAAAGTTCTGTGGCCTTGACTATTTTAACTCTTTTTGGGAACTGTCATTAGGGATCACTACTACTATTCTCAAGGAAAAATGGCAATTCCTTATATTTTTTCTCCCCAATACAGTAAGTAATTTTTTTTTCTTTAAGTCTTAAAATGGACATTCAATACTTTTATAAATTATGCACAAGATATCCATAATGAATTCATTCTCTCCCCCAGTGCTACCATTGCATCATATTCCTTAGGATTATAGGTTTCCTTTCCATTTTGGAATGCCATCTGGTGTGAAAATTAAGACTTCTCGAAACTATGCTATCAAAAAATTAAAATAATCCTATTTAATAATGAATTTGAAGGAACAGAAAACCTTTCCTTTCCTCCCAAAAAAGCTTTTAAGCTACAACCATTATGTTCCCATTCATTACCTTTCTTATCATTGCCGCATTTCTCCTAAACCACTGGCATTTACTTTTGCTAACATCTGAAGTCTGAACAAATCCTTTGGATCTAATAAATGAAATAGGTATTCTTTGTTGACATGAAAAAAATAGTGATCATTTACTATATCCATACAGATACTAAAAGATGCAATGAATTTTTTAAGAAAATTGTGGAGCAGCACAAAATTGAAAATTACAGTAAAAATCAAATCTTTCTGTTAAACATCAAATAGTGAAAATCAAGACTAAAATTTCTTCCTAAATGAAAATTGTAGATACCTCCTCCCCTCCCAGAAATCAATTATAACTGCAGATTCATACAACTATGGCTGCTAGAGTATCTCTACATGAAACACTGTAACGTTCCTCTAATGCATTAATATGCTGCCTCTACCACTGCCTACTATCCTTTTGTTACACCAGTGCTAATCAACAATTCTGATTCATTACTACTCATTTTACAGAACCAGAACCTCTGTTTAGAAATCACCACACTATATGCTGTAAAAGCATAAGAAGAGGTAGTCTGTTTCTTCTGTAGATTACTAACAATACCCAAAAGACAAACATCAGTAGATAAGAAAAAGTAAAAGCATTAAAGGTTTTTACATGTAGATACTGCTGAAAATTACCTGCACACAGAAAGAACAAGATCCAAAAAAACCCAGGAGCTGACACTTGGATGAAGGACTAGAAATATCAGTAATAGCGGTAAATTTGAGATGAAGTAGTGGTGCTGGCATTAAAATTAGTGGCCTATTTCTTCAATGTATACACACATTAAAAAAAAAAAAAAAAAAAAAAAAAAAAAAAGAGAAACCCCACGNAAAAAAAAAAAAAAAGAGAAGGTACAGCCACAGCTATTATGAACATGAGTCAGAATTCACTCAATTTTTACATCCAGGACTACAGTTTCATCCTAGTTCCCCACTAAAGTCTAATATGGCAATAAATAAGCACCAACTTCGTGAATATCTAAGAACTCATTTGAACTGACAAGAAAGAACAGAGAAAGAAATTCAAGGCGTATAGTCAAGCGTTTGTCTACACTGATTGGACAGGATACGCAGGTTTTATTAAAATTGACAAGTTTTTAAATTTTCCGGTATTCTCCTTCATTTTACATTTAGAATTTTCCTTCCAACATTTTGTGATGCCACTTCCCTCACAGACATGCATCTTGCGTAGACACCTGATTCTTTAATTTTCAAAGTATTAGAAACAACAGAGTTTAGATTTATGAATTAACAAAAATATTTCAATATGCCCTATTTTTGGCTTAGCCAATGCTCTTTGTGCTTTAGATGAACTATAGTGACTAAGGGAAAGTTCTGGAGTAGAGTTATGAAAGTGACTATCCCTCTTTATTTGGCACCTGTTAGACTGCCTGTAGAGTACTGGGTCGAGGTTTGGGTCCTCCAGTACAACTGAGATGTTGATAAACTAAAGGAAGTTCATCGGGATGTTGCCAAGACAGTTAAGGTTATGGAGTACCTGCCCTTACAAGGGGAAGTTGAGGCAATGTAGCTTCTTTCATCAAGACCGGAGAACAGGCAGCTTAAGAAGGACCCAAAAGCAACTCCTTTATAGCTATAAAGTCATCAAGAAGATTGACCTGTACTCTTTCCAGCGATGCATGGTGGTAGGACAACAGATCACGGACATCACTGAAATGACAGCTTCACATTAGACTTAAGGTAAGACCTTTTTGTCACGAGGACTGTCTTGCAGTGGCACAGGTTGCAGAGAAGCTGCACAGGAACATAAAGCCACCAGTAATCTGCTCTGCCTGCACAGCTGAGCCTGCCTGAAGAAGGCACTAGAGATCTTCTCATACCCCTCCCAAACCAAATTACTCTATAATTCTGGTCCCTAGTTTTTTTTAACTTACTGTTTTTACGTTTGTCCTTGCATGCATCTAGTCTTTCTTGTGCCATCATCCCCACTTTCTGGAAATTCAATATGCTGCAGCAGTCTTTCTTGCCATATTCTGATACAACCTCTCCCTCATCTACAGTGCAAAGATCATAGATCATACCAGATTCTCATAAATCATAACAGATCATACAAATGTGATCTGTTAAAGTGAAACTGATTATTACTAGGAACTCAGGCTATCAATCTTCTTGGTTTAGCTGTGCAAATATAATTTTGAAGATTATGCAGGACTAATGTTTAATGTTTTGACATCTGGTTTTTAGAAGAGTGCTGTGAAGAAGGACATATGTATCAGTCTGAAGGCTTTTAATTAGGTAACAAAGACAAAACTCTGTAAACAAGTGCAAGGTAATGCATGGAATCTAGGCTACTTTAAAGGCAACTACAGATTACAAACAAATTGTAACTTTTCTGTTAATAAACCTGGTTGCCAGCACCAATGAAGTATTTCCTCAATGTAGAAATACAGTATAAAGAAACATTGGCATGGTAGGTGTATTTTAGAAAAAGCAGAATATTCTAAACTGTCTGCTCTTGCCCAAATACAGAGTTTTATTTTGGTAAATTCACCATATATACACAATGTTACAAAAAATAAACAAACAATACTTAAAAGAGTATAGATGCAAAGACTATAGATGCATAGTTTCAATAAGCTACAGCTACATTAACATAATAAAAAGTTATAAAATACATTAGAACTACAAGACAAACAAGTTTTCTAATTAGTATATCTTAATAAATAAACCGTACAGCATTAAAAAAAGGAGGAAAATTTAAAGAAAAAATAGGATAAATTTAGTTGCAAACAGTAAAAATAACAATCATTGCACTGCTGGATTTACAAAAAGTTTTTTTAAAAGTTGTATTAGCTGTACTGGATACTATTAAAAGAGTATTTACCCTTGTGCACAAAAGGTTTAACTTTACAGGCTTTATAATATAACTAGAAGCATTTCTGTACTTTCCTTCAGTATTGAGATAAAAAAAGTTAAAATTTTTGATGTAAGTTTTCTTTGATATTATACAGAACTATGTTTACCATATTGCCTCTTAGGTAGATTTTGTAGAATAATTACCAGGAACGATGAGATCATAAAAAGAAATACAACACTTACAGGAATGATTCTGGGATAGAATGAAAGATTACTGTGTAGAAACTGAGGAAATTTTGTTAGATTTGAAGATAATATGCACTGTAGCAATAGAGTAAGAATCACATAAGATATACAAAAACACAAACCATTTCTGACTATGGACTTTTATACTATGTAGTAGTAGCACACTGGTCACAGGTTAGAAGACAGACTTGCACCGCAATGCAGATATATGAAGAATATACCATACAGTTCTGGACACATATTCTAAATTATTTTCTAAAAATTGAAGATTCAATGATGTAATGGTAGATTACTGCCTCCTTTCTAAACAGTTTTCTAAAATGTCCTTTCCAAAAGGTTATTAGAAAACAGAAACTGCTACAGAGTAAGAAGAAATGCCCTTACACCACAAAGATAATGAAAAGGGAAAGAGTAAACAATCCATTTGCACAATGGAGAGAGAACACATATAGTGTTACATAGGCGTATACAGAGGTCTGACAACGGGAGCAGACATCAGTGCTGAAGATTCTGTCATTGGGATGATGATTCTTAGGCAATACGGATATGTGTCACAGTGAAGAGCCATGGAATGGTCTCAGAATGAAGTGATTGTGTAAAAGAACAGCAAATGATATTCCATGTACACAAATGTGATGTACAAAGGAGACCAAACAATTCTAACTTCACACAGCAAATAATGGACTCAGAAATGTCCATTATGTCACCCACTGAAGTGTGGAAGTTTGGATTATAATATCCATAAAAATGTTGACTATCAAAGAGAAAATGAAATGTTAGGAATTTCTAAGAAACGAATGTAAACCAGAAAAGATGACATATGATGACATAAAAGATTTGCATGTTTCAACTGTTTTCAGCTGTATTCAGCTATGGTTGCTTTAACTCTGAATGAAGCATTAAAACTGGAAAAGGTTCAGAAGAGATGGTCAAAGCTACAGGCTGGCTTCTAATACAAGAATTAATGTAAGCTTACACTCCTCAAAATCTGGAAATTGCTTGAGTTAAATGTCAGATATCTGCAAAATCATGAAAGCACAGGAAACAGACTCATTAATCCTCTCCTCTAATACAAGAACTAAAAGTTTCATGGAGTAAGGTTCAAAAATAAAGGATGTGGTGGCTCTTTTGCAATACTAAATAGAGTTTCTGTCACCTTTGTATACATCTCACTCTGTCACGAGTGGGCTTGTAATGCATGCATTTCAGAAGATGAAAATCTTCAAAAACTCATACTAATGTGGAAGACCTTAATCAGAGATTTCAGCAGAACACAATCTGCATATGTATATACCTTTATTGACACATGTGCAATACAGACATTGAAGTTCAACACGTGGTACTGTCCTTCCTGAACATGAAGGTTTTTCCTCATCTATGGTTTAGGAAAGCAGCAATCATTATACAGCCTAAGTAAGCTATTATTGAAATACAATTTGTATTTTATACATTGTCAGATTTTGTGTTAAAAAAATTACTCAACATAAGAAGTGTAATTTAAGGGATAATTATTCCAAATGTCAGATTTCATTAATCAGTACAAGGTCATTGCAAAATTGATCAGGACAGACATTATGTCTTCTAAGTCATTACACAAGAAGATAGAATTGAGGAATCAAGATATAACTCTGTAACAGATGACAGAGAATGTAAAGTGTGCAGACAGAGAACCCAAGTGTTACTCCACTCAGACAGTACAGACAGATTCTTCTCAGTTGACTACCAAGAATTTTTGAAGCTACTGTGAACTTGAATAAAGTTCTACCTATGGCAATGTATTGTAAAATATAAATCCATTTAATACATCAAGAAAACAAAAAAGGCTACAATTTTTAATGAAACAATGAAAATTTTTAAAAGTCCATGCCATGTTAGCAGACAGGCTAAAATAACTACACTTCCACAAAATATAAGCACACAAAACATAATATTCTATAACTGCTTAAAGTTAACTAAAAGGAAATGTGCAAAAAGGCTTTTAAATGTATTAAATATTCAGATTAATGACTACAAAGTAAGCACATAAAAAATAATGTTCTGTAAAACAGTTACAGTAAAGATTTGTTCATATGAACTCCATAAATGACAGTTATTTATATATACTTAGAATTAATTTTTCAATAAATTTTGTATCAAGTACACTGTCTTTGAAAGAAAATCTCAATGTCATAAAAAAGCCTGCACAAAATTAAGTTGTATAAATGCACTGCTAATAACAACATTTAAAATACTATATTCTATTTACAGCTACTTATTTACCAAAGTACCAAAAAAAACCCCAAAACCCCACAATTTTGACATCAATTACAGAACACTCCAAAACAACATTTGCATTTTACAGTTGAGAAGGTTTGATAAAACTTTTCATGGGAATACTCATTCCTAGTCAAATTCCTAGTTAGAACAAATCTTTGAGAATTGCAGAAAATAAGTAGTTTCTATATTTTCAATATCTAATAGTTTATGAACCTTTTATTATCCAATTTTGTCATCTTTACAAAATACATCCGTCCAATGTTACATAATGATAAAAACATTAGTCTGGTTTATATTAGCAATTGTTGTATGCTTATCATCAGGCAGCTTAGGTTTAAATCATTTGATGAAAACAATGAACCTCATGTTGCCAACTCCTTCAAAAGCATTTTTCTGTAGTTAACATTCTTATCTATGAATTAATATTCTCCTCACACACACTTCCTTAAGTTTCTTTGGGTCATACTGTTTCATTCTCTGTGGTCCTGGTGCGTTGATTAACTTAACTACAATAAAGAATCTATAAACTCCATAATCATAACATACATGTTCACTTCTGTTAAAATTCCTACAAAAACAAGCATTATCGTTAGGATGTGACTTTTACAAAATAAAGACAATATAATTTTTTTAACCATTTTATTTTTGTTATGTAGCTTTGGATGGGATGATTCAGTAAAACTAAAAATAATTATTAACATTTCTGTTATTTCACGAATACATATTGTAAAAATATCAAGTTCACTAATATTTGTGAAACATATCTTCTAAATCCATTTATGTTACTAATTTTGTAGTGATCTGAAACAGAAATGAAGCTAAATTCAAAAATGGCAATCACTAAAAATACCTTAATTAAAAGTCATTCAATAATGTTTTATTAATTAAATAATAATAAAATACTACGAGTATTTATGAATACAAGTTGTTTAAATTTTTTACAGAGAGAGCATTTCACAACTATGAAGTTCTTCTTGATCAACTGGCATCTTCATTTTTCATTTCAAGTTTTAATATCTGCTTAAACTATATTCACAGCAACACTTCACACTGGAGTAAATTTTGTGTCCACAAAGCAAGTACGATTTCTATGTTCTGAATCTTTAACAAGTGAATTAATAAAAAAATTTTTGCTGTCTCTTATTTCTGTCAGTCCTGAAGCAATAGCAAACTAAGAAACCATTCTAGCTTGGTCATCCTGAAAAGATTTGCTCAATAAACATCAATTACTTAAGCCTTATTGAAAGTTGCAGAAATACTGTTCAGGGTAGAATTAGTTAAAAAAAAAAAAAAAAAAAAGAACTCTTTATAATTAGTTAATCCATAATTTGTATATGAGCCTTAATTTAGCTAGGACTTTTTTTTTTTCCTTTTTAAAAATTGAGTCTTTAAAGTCCTACTTGGTTTTCAAGAATGAAAGGTAGAAAACCAGCTTCAAAAAACAGAGCCTCTACAGAAATCTGATAAAGTCATGTCACAATTCCATCTGTCAGCATAGTGCTCCCTAGTACTTCAAACGTTTTGAAGTGGGATGAACAAAGGTGTTAGAAAGGAAGAAGAGCCCTTTCAGTCTTTCAGTTAAACTAAAATGTCTGCCAGTTAAACACATATGAGTAGCATTTTACATTACACCAGATAGACTGTTAGAGAAGTTCTTTATCTACTAAGGTACTATATAAAAGCTAAATGTTCCTTCTAAGATATTTCTATGCGTACCATCCTCTAATTTTGCAACAAAAATGCTAACTAGTGTCAACTAGCAACAAGATCACAGAGTAGACACATTTTATTTAACTCCTATCAAAAACATCTGTCCCCTAATGTCTCAGCCTTTCTTCTAGAAGTTCATCTTTTTACCATACAAAGCTTTCAATTTTTAACCGGCATTGAATG
>VXAY01000710.1:288174-347295 GCA_013399855.1 Oxyruncus cristatus | reverse complement strand
GCGCCAAGAAAAAAAGTATCTCTGCAGATAACACATAGGATAATATCATATTTCAGAATTAATTTCTGAATTAGAGTGTTTATTTTTACAGTATTTTTAAATGAACTTCAGCTAAAGTTCCTTGATCTCACATTCAGAATAGATAGCCATATTCTTTCAATGCAATCTACTATAACGTGGTACACACAGGACAGTTTATTTTTAAATGCAACCTACAATTTAGTCCAATACATATACATATTCATTAAGTCTGATCAATCTAATCAAAGATGTCCTTGAAAGTATTTTCAAGGAAGATATTAAATGAGTATAAAACAAATATATCACAAAGCAGATGCAAAAAGAGGTTATAGTATATTGAAACTCTTCAACACCATGAAAATTCCAAGTTTCTATGTTTCTAAATATATATTAAAGAATATATAATAATGAAAAATAAAAATACGATGACCTTGCAAACTAAATTTTAGTGTATAAAACTATAAAACAGCAACTATATGTATATACCTGATATTCAGATACAGATGTGTTTCCACACTAAATCTGAAGTATTATTAACAGGACTTATACACTAAACAAACCTAAAACCAAAACATTTGAATGTGAGAATTTTCATCTGTTATAGAGAAGAAGAGTAAGCATCTGATACTATGTGCTGAACAGCAATTTTCAAAATTTATTTACATGGCAGTTAATGCTACAAAAGCAAAATGCACCAAATTCAAAGTCCACAAAGCATAGCATTCAGAAGAGTAGAATACTTCTCATATGTAATCAGCAACACCTTAGAAAACTAATGTAAAACAACATATGATTTCTGTGCACTTAAACATTCTATTACACAACCGCAGTATAACAATAATGTACATACATCAAGTAATCATTTTACTAAATCTTATACACAATTAGAGTAACAGGAAAAGAATTCTGCAAATGGAAAAAACCCAGTATCTTTTTGCATTAAAATTTTCATCCTTCAGTCTTACTGATGAGTTTAAGAAGTTTATTCTAGCTTAATGTTGATTTTATAAATAGCTGCTGATACTCATATCAAGATTCTTTCCTCTTCCCTCACAACTGAACATCATGGCAGCAGATACTAATGGAAACATGTTGACCTATACTCTAGAAGAAAAAGAGATGGAACAAAATGTTTAAAGCAATAGGAGAAAAGTATCAGTGTTTAAAGCAAAAATGAATACGTATACATAATGACAGAAACTATGAAGATATTTCAATTTTCTTTTTTCTTAATTTTGTGCAGGTTATGCTTAAAATCAGGAAAGGGAAAGTGTCATTAACTCATAAACCATAAGGTACAGCATCTGTCCAGCTATAAACTTTGGCATTTATAACTTCACAATCAAGGCAGATTCTAAGAACATGATTGGAAAGGGATATGAAAGCTCAAATGTTTTTAAGAAGAGCTTTCTTTGTGTAACGGATCACACATAATTTGGGGCAATTAGAGTCATTTACAAAGGCTGTGGGTTCAATATAGTAAAATTCCTTCTAGGAAAAGGAGTTCAAGTATAGAAAACTGATGAGCAGGGACAATATTTTGTATTAGACAAGATATAGAATTAGAAAGCAATTAAATTCAAGTGGTATGATGAGAGAAAGTTCTTAGTCAAATGACTTTGAAAGTGTTTTTTTGAGGAAATGAAAGTTAAGGACCTAGATAAGACTTTGGTAACCTGTAAAGAAGAACAAGTATTTGAAGGTTTTTACAAACAAAGAGAAAAATTTAGGTGCATGCAACCTGGAATGTCAAAGATTGGCTGTGCAAATTGACATACAAATTATGGTCTTGAAAAGAAAGGGTAGGTTGTCCACAGTAACCAAAAATGAATAAGAAGGAAGTGTCTGTGAAGAGAACTGAGATCAGATTTCAAATTACTTAATCAAGTTCTAAGTAGAGTATCTACAAGATGAGAACAGTCAAGACAAGATGTCCTAGGAATCACAGACAGGAAAACTAGATATGTGCATCATTGCAAGTAACAAAAAAATACACTCCTGATCAAATCTGTTCGTAAGACCATGTATATCAACAAAGAATATTAGGAAGCAAATCTCTGGCACACAGACTAAAGTGAGACGATGGCAGGCAACCTACCAAATAATGAGATATATGAAGACAAAGTCACAAATGGATGACAGTTTCTTGTAGTTGATCATGGCTACAGAGCTGTACTCAGTAACTGAAATGAGTGTGAAATCGCATACATATGTGGTTCAGGAAGAACAGAGGAAAGGAGCAAAATAGTAGTCATACCGTTTTAACAAGAGGAAACCAGCTGGAATGAATGAGTTTCAAATAAAAGGAAGATACAATTAACCCAATGTTGGTATACAGCATATACCCAGCTGGGTATATGGGATTGCTTTGTAAAAAATGCATTAAAAATGCAGAAAAACTACAGGCTTATGCTTGCCAAATACAAAACAACACATAGAAAAAGGCCTTTTCTGGGGACTGCAGGTAGGAGAAAAAAATGCATTGATATATTCCATCTGACATTGCATTTATGATTTGGCGGAGAGTTCGATACAAGATTATAAAGCTGGCCACAGTTTTTCATGCTCATCTTAATTAATGAATCATCTACAAATGCTAACTACCTAAAATACCCCAAAACCAGGAGTATAAACCAGTTCCCTAATTAGAAGATAATCTTTTTGTTATGTATATATTTTTCTACATCTATGATGACACCCTAATCTTAAAAATTTTTTCAGTTTTTGTAGTTTTACAGAATAAAATTAGTATTACTATTATACCTGAAAATGCAAATTTTGTTGCTGTCACTCCTGACCTTAAGTCAATATCTATAAAAACGGAGAAAAAAAAAATCTTTTGGGCTTTTTGACACTTTAAAATAGGAAAACTGAAAAGTACTTTCCTTTGAGCTACAAACAATCATAGATTAGATGAAAATGGCAAGCTCAAGCAAAAGAAAAATGAATGGAAATTTAAAAATTTTGTTATATAACTGAAGTAACTAATTAATTGCTTTTTTTTCATTCCTCTTCTAGTTTTTTAGGGTTTTTTTGGTGTGTGGGTTTTTTGTGGTGGTTTTTTTTTTTTTTGCTAGGACACTGCTTGTTCCCCTAAATAAAGTGCTGCTTATATTATTGTCAGAAATGTTCAGTAGAGTGGACACAGCTGAGACTTATTTTTGTTTGTTGAATCTCATGTTAGACAATGAAATGTAATTTTAAAAAATAGCAAGCCTTATTAAATAGGAAAAATAATTTTATTAACAAACCCATAAGCCTTCATATAATGCAATATGGCAAAATATGTAGTACTAAACTGTCATGCTATCAGATGTGCACTGCTGACACTGATGAAAGCCTATTTAATCTGCTAAATGTATTTTAATGTGGTTACTGATATGAACAAAAGTGGCATAAAAAATGAAGAAATTAGACTGTCAACTGTGAAAAACAGAATAGGATGATGTAATATTAGAAGTAATTTCTCACAAGAATCCTGTGCTGAATTAGAGCAACTTTCCAGCGATATGGCATTTCCTTCCTGTGCCACTCCATACTCCCTGAAAATATATAAAACGGAATGGGTTTTACAGTACATGGAGTCATGTTAATGTCAGTTACTCTCTAGGCTTTATGATTCCTTAAGGACATACCACCAAAAGAAATCTTATTCCACAAATGAATTTGGTTTTTGTACTGCAGACAAACCTGATGCTGGTAAGATACAGCCAATGAGTGCACCGGAACAACTGTCTGCAGCTCACCCTGCACTAAAATACCTTTCAGAAATATTGCACTTTTAAGAATCACACTAAAACCAGAAAACCTTTTTTTTTTTTTAAGACTCAGTGAGACTCAAAATGGAGTTACATTTTCTGGGGCAGAAAAGTCAATGCTCCAAAACTTAGTTTTAGAGCAACCAAACTTACAAGTACATGTAATAAAATTATGGCCTGATTTAAAACAATTGGATATCATTGACTTTAGAAACCTATTTTTCAAGTCAAACTCTAGGAAAACACTAGAACTGCATTCCACAGACAGTGTTTCAGGAAACAACTGGCAAGCAACTCCAAAATAAGGAGTAGATTCGACTTACTAATATCTAAAAGCAAAAAACTGTAAATGTATCCACAGTACACCTAGGAATAGTTGGAAGAAAATGAACTTTGAAAAATAGATCTAAGGTCCAGATTCAACATTTTAGTACTTTTGCGTACCAATTTGGACTACAGAGACTTTTAAGCATCAGTACCTTTACAGGATGGGAATTACAGCTGCCTGCCGCACTCTCCTTCCCAGCAGTATCAGCCAAAGCTCACATTTCCAGTCTGTGATATCTGGTAAAAAATTGAATGGAATGCCATGTCACTGCTCTGAAACTAGATGTATCTGCTTTTTTTGCCTATGTAATGACTACAAGATCTCATATGCTGTCTCTTCTCTAACAAGCATATCTGATTTGAACTAGTTCTCTCAAATCTAAAAAAGCTAAGGTTTTTAGGAATGTGTGAACTTATATGCTCTGCAGCTCATTTTGAAAACTACTGAATACCAGAAAACACTAATGCTGTGTTAGGAAAAAAAATGCCAGCTTTGTTTTTAAGCAGTATACCTGCAATATTATTGCTACAGAGAAATGGACTTTTTTAATGTCTTATGCATTCTTGAACTAGATGAACACCACCACAAAAGGCATTTGATTTGTTCATCTTATTAATTGTTCATCCTCTGAAAAAGTGATGTAGAAGGTTTATATTAAAGTAAACAAAGAGAAATTAAAACAAGTTAAGACAGAGCTGCCATGGAGGGACTTAAAGGTAAAATTACATTCCACAATGGAAAATGATCCTCTAATAGCAGAAGTCCTAAAAACTATCCCTGACAAAACTGGGAAATAAAAATTACAACAACTTTTAGATCTGAGATGTTGAACCTTATACAACAATTAAACACTAGACTTAATCTAAAGAATACTTATACTACAAAGTTCCTAGGGCTTTAAATATGTGCTTTGGAACCTTTGATTTGGTTCAAGGACTTTTGATTTTAGTTTATTTTTGTGATACATAAGCACCAAAAAATACAGTGGTTGTTAAACATAATTCTAATACAGTTTTGCAGGAAAGCAAAATACAGATATTTTGTTGATTCAAAGTTAAGTTTTTTGGTTAATGAAGAAAAAAGCACTGTATACTACTGGTTACTATATGGACAATCAAATATTTCAGGGGAATAATGCAAGAGCTGTAGAACACTAACAAAAAGAGTTTTCTTCTCAGTACTAGTTACATTACAACTAGACTTTTGAAAGCTCAGACTGTATTTTAGAATATAAACAAATCCAAATACTCCTCATTAAAGCAATGTAAGAATTAAAAAGTAGAAAATAATCTTTTTCAAAAGTGAGTCACAACCTTTTTTACAACATATATATGTTCTGATTCTGTAAATCTTTTTTCAAATATGGAATCAGTAACTTCATTCTTCAACCTTCAAAACATTGCACAAGATGGAAATTGGCTAAGCATTAAATAATAAAAAAAAAAAAGATAAAAAAATATAAAGGCAAAAAGTTACTGCTGTAACTGCAATACAAATTGAGCTAGTCCTGAGACAAAGAAAATATTCAGAAAAATCGTAATTCGTGCATCAAGAAAACAGATAAAATGGTGTGGCTGTATTTTTTTAGCAAAGCATGTAGTTAAAGTGAAAACATGTAGATTTCTGTATTTAAAGGAACAGATCAAGTTCTAAGCTGGGATCTTCTTCACCTCCAGCAGCAGTTTTTGGACAGTTCTGGTGTTGACAGAACAGACAGAAGCCTTCTCAAAAGTAGAAAACATGCACATTTTTACTTTAGGTATGATGACACATGCATAATAATCTAGGTTAGGTGTAAGTGTATAAATTATATATGTACTTAGGGTACATAGTAGTAGCTCAGTATTCCTGCCAGTGCCTCCTTTATATTCAGCAAAAAAATGAAAATAATTATTATGATCATGAGTTCTATACATTTCTTCGCATTTAATATCAGGTCTTCTGCAAACCTATTGAAATATATAGTACTCAAGCTTAATGCAGAAATGCTCATATCTACACTTCCTCCCCAAATAATTTAAAATATATTCCTAATATTTCAAATTCAGATGTATCTTTAATTTAAAATGACTTGATGGAGTTGGTTGAGATGGATGCCTATAGCACACTGACTATCCAGGGACCAATACTTTACTAAATGCATGAAATTGATGTACTATGTCAAAAATGGTTACTCATTATAAAAATAATACAATTACTTTTAAGAAAATACAAAAAAAATATTAAATTTGTTTCAGATCCCATTTCGTACAGTAGTTTTGGAGAAATTTGATGACAAAAAATAACAGTAATTGTCTGGGGTTGCAACATTTTTCTTACATATTTTCTTCAATACTAAAATGGCTATAAATTTGAGGCAAAAATGCCAAGGAGTGCAAATCTTTTGGTGCACACAAAATACGCATTTTAACAAATAAGCACTATTATACTACAGCTACTCCATTTGGTAGAGAGGAATTAAACCATTTGGGTACTTATTTATTTTTTCCAAATACAATTATTATGATCTAGAAGATAACAGGGAAAATATTTCTGTAATGAAGTAATATCTGTTACTCCAACAAACAAGCTGGAATACCATAACAATGATCAATTTATATATTCTATTTTCAACTTTTTCCCTGAAATTTCTTCTACACATAGCCACACGGATAATTTCCTTCGAATTATTGTCAGGTTACACATCCATTCCATCATTTTACAAGAGACTGATGGCTTTATTTTTATTAGAAGGCAATTTTTGTTAAAAAAATAAAATTAATCTATTCCTTATATCTTAAAAAGAATACACAGCAAAAAGATACATACATATAATCAGAATGATTATATTCTCTGACAATTTTGGTATATTCCCATATTTCTTACTGTTATACTAAGGAAGGCATGTGCTTTTTGATTACCTACTCTGTATTTTAGCATACACTTTCACGGTATGAAATAATACTTTGTAATATATCACGGCACACATCAAATCTGCAAATATTTAAAAGAGGTGATTTGTTTTGATTTAATTTTTATATACTAAGCATGGTTTTGTAGAAGTGAACATATCTTTATCTTTTTAACTGGCATCAGATATTTTTAAATATATGACTGCTCATCTCTTTGTCAATATTTATCTAAAATTGAAAGAAAAAATTGAAGAATGAAAGGAATATGGAGTCCAGAGCCCTTTTTATTATTTCACTACTAAAATTTTCATTTTAAGAAAAACTCTGGTGTTTTTTATACTCCAGTATATGGTATTTCAGTACAGTGGAGGGCAAGGAGGTTTTTAAACATTAAAAAAAGACTTCGATCAGAGCAAACAACAGAAATCCTAAATTTTAGGCCACCTTCACAGTAGAGAAAAAACTACTGTGGAGTTATTTGCAGCCCAGAACTTCTTCAAAACTAAAATGCAACTGAATAGAAAATGCTTCACTTTCTGAAGAGTCACACAAAATTCTATAGATGTAAGTGCTGAAAATATTCAAAAGCTTGCAAAGGAACTCGTACTTTTATATATATAAACACGAACATATGCATGCATTTTCACATGCTTTTGGAAAGGTAGTTCAGTAAACATTTTAAACTAAATTGTCTAAGTTAGAAAATTAAGTTTAGTTACAAAATTAAATTGTCTGAACTGTACAATTAAACGAAAACTAAATTAACAATTTGGTTATCATCTCTAGCTAGAGATTACTGTGCTACTCGTACAGTAGAAGGGAGTCTTCAACATCTACTCAGTGTTTTGAAAGCAAAAAGTAAAGTTACATGAAAAAGAACTACCTTATTCTTCCAGAATCCAAGACACATAACCAGTATGTTTACTTGCAATCCAACTTAGAAAACAAAACCTATGACTTGACAATACTTTATTTAAAAACCAGTTTTATTTTACCACGCTATTTAAGAAGACATCCTAATTAAGACACGGCAGGTTGCAGAACTAGATTTATAATAGTGTTGCAAAAATATGTATTTTAAGATATATTCACAGCAATTTTCCCTGTACCATTACACTGCATGGTAGTCTTCTGTACTGAGTTGGAAGTACTAGTGATTATATATTTTTAAGCTTTTTTATCACTATACTGTATATTGAAGCTCTGGAGGAAAGCAAACACTAACACTCTTATTTGACTTCACAATAATGCATTCTAAATCCTGGCAATTGAGACATTCAGCTGGAGACTGAAATCAAAACAAAAGTTGCTCTTTTCTTCTGCTGCAACATGTCAGTCATACAACAGTCGCTTTCCACGGTAAAAAGGGCTTGCATTTCAGTTTTTAAGCTATTCCAATAACAAAATCAGGAACTAACATGCATCAATAAAGTAGATATCATATGCTTACACAATACTGAACTTCGCAATATTTATTACCTCTATTCATTGTTAGACCACAAAGCTTTCATCTCCTTCTTTGGGACAGAACAAGATCGCACTCAATGACATATTTCAGGGAGAAAAAGTACATGCAAGCATGCACAGTGCCAAATGAAGTCAGACAATAACCCAAAATCTAACTGAAGTAGTTGCAACTGTAAATAGAGGTGCTGCCCAGCCCCAAATCCAAGTTGAGATACAGATTTTCAGAGTGTTAACAGTAAGAACTTTAAAACTCCATAAGGAGATCCTTGTCTAAGTCAGGGCTTGGTGACACAGCCCTCCTCTGCTGTGCCAATAAGAGGCAAAATGCTTCTCTGAAATAGTGACAGATTGGCAAAGTATATACTAAGCATCCCTATTAAATTCACAACTAAGATTAAATGAAAAAAGATCTATGAAAAGGTCACAAGTCAGAGCTAGAACTCTACTAAACTTAGCATATAACCACACAAGACTAAAGGGTTTAGGAAATGAGCTAGCTTTAACAAACACATGGCCATACAAAACACTGCTGTTTAACATAAGGATTCAGAAACTGTTGGTTTTGTTGTTTTAGTTGGCATTTTTTTGGTTGTGGTTTGATTTGGTTTCTAGTGATAACTAGTGGATACATTTATACTACTAAATAGACAAGAAACTGTCTACAATTCCCATTCAATAACCTCCCCTTGGTGGATGCTGGGAAGAGCCTGTTATTTAGTTAGTTTTGATTGGAGGGTGCTGTTAAGGTGAGGCAATGAAGAGAAGATTATTTAATTTTCTTGTCTCAAGTTTCAAAGACATATGTGACTCAGATACCCAAAAATTATGTAGTTTCAGTTGTGGTGACTGACATTCAGCTTTCCTTAATGGTAGAGAAGTTAAATGAATTTTGAGGAATTGATTTTAACAAAAGCTGAATATATGGACTTTATCAAAAGTTGATAAGCGTTTAGATAACTTCAAGTATCTCAAGCTCAACAGTAGTATAAATGAAAATGTCAACACAGAAAATAATGATAATATGACTGGAAGATGATAGAGACATGATGTGGTAAAATACATTTTTATTACACTTCAGAAGTTTCATTCATAAAAACGTAATAATACAGGAAAGCATGCAAAATACATCTATTACGCATGCCTGTAAATTTCTAAATGGGTAAGAAGTCAACATTTTACTTCATCTAAAAAGATTTTATAAAAATTCTACTTTGATTTGTTATTGTAATATTTTTGTTTTGATATATTGGTAATTCATACTGTTTTGTTATATCTGGGAAAGGTAATAGAAAAAAATATTATTAAAAACACACAGTTTTTCATTAAAAAGTAAGATAGGATATTGCTTAATAAACCTTACCCTATTCAAATTGACCACTGGATTTTTTCCAACATCTTAAAATAAGTAAAATTCGCATTAAAAAAAAATTCAAAACACTTTAAAGTGTATCTACTGCACAAGGAAAAGTCAAAGATGATAAATGACTGCAATCCACATGAAGATACTACAATTAAAAGCATATTAACACCGCTAATCTAAAACAAACAGCATGCTGCTGTTTTATCATCAAAACTTTAAAAGCTGAAACTGTCACACTTAAAGGTTGTATATTATTTAACATAACAAACCTTTGGCTTTGCAGATTTTATTTTTTTTTAACTTTACTGCATATACATCAGAGTAATATAGAACGCTTGGAGAGTCTTGCTCTTCTATTATTTCTATTATCCACAAAAACCAAGAGGAAACTAAGAAGTCAACTTCTGTTCTTAAAAACAAGCTCAATATTCTATTACATTGTGAATTTGGATCATCAGTCTATTATTAGTAGATCAAAGATGATCTTCTTGGTGTTGAAGCTGAAGTAACTCATACTTCAAATGCTCTGAAGACTTAATTAATATATATTATTAAATGTTATCTAAAATTCTTGAAACTGAAAAGTACTCATATCTTCTTAATTGGTTTATCTGGCATTTAAATATCTTTCCAATTATCACAGTTTGGTACCCATGTACAACATCCAGCTGCTTGTTATTAATTTGGACAGTCAAAGGAAAGCTCAAGTACCAACCAACCATTTGGTTATTTGAGACTGAATGCTCACACAGCCTAGAAAATGTCATTTCTGTCTACATTCAAGGGCATTGACAATGTAGAATGGGAAAATTTAGAACACCTTTAACCATTAACAATACTTAATCTTCAAGAAAAGCCTGGAGTTCTTTATGTCTCAAGGCTACAAAGTGTGAGTAGTTGTAAAGAATGAATCATAGATGGGCTGCTAAGTGTATTAGCCAATGATTATATGTGACATAATTATTATCTTTTTACAGAGGCTATTAAAAGAGAGTTGATAATTAAATACTGTATTACAACTCTCTGAAGGACAACCTTGTCAATATTAGTTAATTCAGGAAATAAAACCAAAGTATTTTGAATGAGCCTTTTCATTTGTAAGCAGCAATAACTTCTGATTTTGAAAGCAAAATCTTTTAAACCTTAGAAAAATATACCTGTAAAACAGATTGTTTTTTTAACACTGAATGAATTTTTGAGACTGGAATAAAACTAAATTTGAATCACACAGGATTTTGAAAGTACGGATATTGTATTAGTTGACAAACTTTTAATGTATAAAAGCCATAGAGGTGTTTCGAGACAACTTTATTCAAGTGAACCATTATAAAAACTGGTCTTTTGTTTAACATAAGTTGTTTTATGCAGCTTGAAATCATGCCTGAAATCTTCCCTTATTGAGATATGTAATAAGTAACATATTTCTAAGTAACACTAAGAAACATGAGCTCACACCGCAGATGAGTTTTTATCAAGCCTACTAACAGTTCAATTAGAGCCGTTGTTTTGTCTACTCTTTTGTATAGGTCCGAATCATGGGTCATCTACCACCACCACCACTTGCGACTCTTAGAACGCTTCCATCAGCGCTGCCTCCGTACAATCCTAAACATCCACTGGACTGACAAAGTGACCAGTGTGTCTGTTCTGGAACAGGCAGTGGTCACAAGTGTTGAGGCCATGCTGCTGAGAACACAGCTGCGTTGGGCAGGGCACGTCTCCAGGATGGAGGACTGCCGCCTCCCCAGGATTGTGCTCTATGGCAAACTCGCCACTGGCTGCCGCAAGAGAGGAGCCCCGAAGAGGAGATACAAGGACTCCCTGAAACAATATCTCAGCCTTGGCTATATTGATCACCATCATTGGTCTACTCTGGCCTCCAGTCGGGAGTCATGGAGACACACTAACTATAATGCTGCTGCTTCTTTTGAGAACACACACACACAGAATCATCTTGAGGAGAAAAGACAACACAGAAAGAACCGAGTCTTGCCAGTACCACCAAAGGAGACTTTCCTCTGTGCCTTTTGCAACCAAACTTGTCTATTTCACATTGGCCTTTTTATCCATCAGCATGCTTGTAGCAAGCATGGGTAGAGTCCTCCTCTAATCTTCGTTCACAAAGCCTAACCATGATGATAATAATTCAATAGGAAAACAATATTCCCGTGAAATCACATTGGAAATATTTCTTATTTAGATTGTTCTAAAGACCCTCAGAGGTTAAGAGTACTGTGAAAATTTGGCTAAATGAAATATAAACACAGTAGCTCTTTCAAAACAAGAAAATAGAATCATTTCATTCTCTCAGGATAATGAGCTTAATTGGAGAAAAGCCATCCTCTGCTATATAGAAGGAGTTGCCAGTCTCAAAAAATCAAATGTAAACTTGTGATGCAAATGACACATCCATGGAGACCCTAGCTGGAAGTACAAGAGCATTTACACTTGCAAAGAGTTAAAAGCAAACATAAAATAAAATAACTCATTTTACCTCTAAGGTCCCACCATACACTAGTCCTTAGCATTTCACACACTTATAACCCTCATACTTGTTAGCCCAATTTACTAAAACTAGGTACCAACAGATTCCTTACTATGATATGCGGGAACCTATCTTTTCACAAATGCAAGTAACTATAAGCACGTATACCCTGATGACACAAGTCTTTACACAATATAAAGACTTTACACCATATAAAGAGTCAAATTCAAGGTCAATGGCCTAGCATCCAAGGCTTTTGAAACGGTTTTAAGTTACTTACCTCTCTAGTAATATTTTTTTCTCCACGAATGTCAAGCAGCTGACCACATGTGGCAGACAAAATAGAGCCTTCTGAAAAAAACCCACACTGAATTCACTGCTCCTAACTATGCATCATAGACTCAAAACCAAATTATGCTGCGCTGGGCTCACAAGATAAACTTCTGACTTTGCTGAATTTATTTATCTCTGTAGAATTTTTCATCACTGATGCATTGATTTTCTCTCTTGTTGCTTAACAATTGACCATGATTTTTAACAGCCATCATAAAAAGATGGTTGTTAAATATGTCCATCATAAATAGATATTGGTAATTGTCAAACTAACAATTACAGGCATTATATTATGGAACCAACAGAAAAAAATACCACAGCGATCATATAAGGATGATTTTAAAGTGAAAGTGGAGACCCCTAGCAAAAACTGAGCCATACAATATCATAAAAATAATGAATCAAGGTACTGACACATCCAAATAAAGCTGGCCAGTACTGTGGAGGAAAATATACAGAGCTTTTTCAAATACGTTAATAGCAAAAGGCAGTTCAGAAGTAACATTGGCCTGTTACAGGATGAGGATGGTCCCCTCACAAACAGGGACTGAGACAAGGCAGAGCTGTTTAATGCTTCTGTTGGCTCTGTCTTCAACACCTATACTAGACTAAGGGGGTCCCAGTGCCCTGAGCTGGAGGTCCATGGCTGTGAAAATGTCAGACTCCGAGCAGCCCCTGAACTTGTGCAGTATTTGCTGCTGCAGCTGGGTTCCTATAAGACTAGGGATTCATCTGAGAATACTTAATGAGCTATCTGATGTCATCGTGAGGCCTCTTTCAATGACTTTTGAACAGCCTTGTGAATTTGGAGAGGTCCAAGTTGACTGGAAGCTGGCAAATCTTATCCCAGTTTTCAAAAAGAGCAAGAAGGACAACCCTGGAAACCATAGGCCTCTCAGTCTCACTTCAGTGACTGGTAAAATTATGAAGATTATTCTGAGAGATATTGAGAAAAACCTGAAGGACAATGTTATTATCAGTCACAGCCAGCATAGCATCACGAGAGGAAAGTCCTGCTTGTTAAACCTAGTTTCCTTTTATGACAAGGGAATCCACCAAGTCTGTCAAGGGAGGCCAGTTGATGTAACCTTTCTGAATTTCAGTAAAGCTTTTGATATTCTCTCACAACATCCTTCTGGACAAAAAGTCCAGCACACAGCTGGATAAACACATCATAAGTGAGGAACTGGCTCATGGGTCAAGGACAGAGGGTAATAGGGAATGGAATAACATCAGACTGGTGACCTGTCACTAATGGGTTTACAGAGGGCTCTGTTTTTGGGCCAGTGTTCTTCAACATCTTTGTTAACAACTTCAATGCAAGTCTCAAAGGTATAAAAGTTACTTTGCTGATGATACTAAAGTGGGAGGAGCAGTTGTCTCCCTCAATGACAGAGAGGCCCTGCAGAAAGACTTGGACAAATTAGAGAGCTGGACAATCACCAACCATATGAAGTTTAGCAGAGACAAGTGCCAGATTCTGCACCTGAGACAGGACAACCCTGGATATTCATACAGACTAGTGAAGGAGAGACTGGAGAGTAGCACTGAGGAAAGGGACCTGGGAGTTCTGGTCAAATGCAAGTTGAATACAAGTCAGCAGTGTGCCCTGTCACAACCGTGCCCTGGGGGGCATCAAGCAAAGCATAGTCAGCCAGTCAAGGGGTGGGGGAGGTGATTGTCCCACTCTGCTCCACACTGGAGCAGCCTCACTTCAAGTCCTGTGTGAAGTTTTGGGTACCACAATATAAGATATTAAGCTGTTAGAGAGAATCCAAAGGAGGACAACGAAGATGGTGAAGGACCTTGAGGGGAAGCTGTAGGAGGAGAAGCTGAGGTCACTTGGCTTGTTCAGCCTGGAGAAAAGGAAACTGAGGGGAGACCTCATTGCAGTCTACAACTTCCTTTGTGAGGGTAAGAAGAGGAAGGGCAGACACTCCTCTCTTCTCAGCGGTGACCTGTGACAGGACCCAAGGGAATGGCCTGAAGTTGCATCAGGGGAGATTTGGGCTAAAGATTCTTCACCAAGAGATTGGTTGGCTCTAGAACAGGCTCCCTATGGAAATGATCACAGCATCAAGCCTGACAGAGGTGTTTGGGTGATACACCAGTCACACAGTGTGATTCTTGTGGCTGTCCTGTACAGGGTCAGGATCTGGACTTCAATGATCCTTGGGGGTCCCTTCCAACTCAGGATATTCTATGATTCATGATCTCCCAAAACAGAGGTTTCTGGCAAGTCTTATCATGCCCAGGCAGCCTTAATGGTGGCATAGATTATAAGTCCTGCCTTGTAACTCTGCAGCCAAGTAGCGTCTTTAAATACTTCAATCTCTTATTTGCTGTTAGAATTCAACAAGTTCTTAAGAAACATTAAAGAATCTACACATAAAATACAGATTGGTTCAGAAGGACAGACAGAGGAGTGGCAGTGTATGGGGATGGAATCTATATCTCTTCCTTCAGAGATATTTAAAAATTATATTGCACAGGTCTTCTATAGCTGTTCTCCCTCTTCTGTAGAATAGCAGTTCTACTGTCACTATATGACCTTGGCTATAGCAACATTTCATCACAGCCTTTATGCTTTGATTTTCTACATTTTCCTTCAGTCATGTAACAAAACAGTAACATATTATCAAGAATAGATGTTAATAGTGCCAGAATGACTTTTGTATTTAATTCTCTGCCTCTAAAGGAAACAAATGATTTTCCCATTTTAAGCAGTATAACAACTTCTGAAAGTCTCTAGTGGAAGTCACTTAACAGCAAGTTTATTCAAGTGGCTTTGCACCTCTAGTCCATTTACTTTATAAAGAAGCATACAGCATCTAACCCAGAGGATTAAAACTTCTAACCTAATTTTTCAAGTGATCTGAGACAATGCAGACATAAGAGGGCTTTACCATCATTTAATTACTCAGCTGGATTGGATATAATTTATTCTGCAGAACCAATACTATTCCAACTATAGTTTTGATACATACTTTTAATTAAAATGTTACTTTTAATTTTATGATTTGTCCTGCAACATCTTTCTTCAGTTGATTTTCAGAATGGAAACTTTGATACAATAGTTGTGTCCTCAGTGCCAAGTAAAATTATCTATTACCTTGAAAGTATGAACGAACAACATACTGGGTTTTATAATTACTGAAGAGTACTTTTATAGGCATATATAGAGAGTACTACAGGTCAGTTAATGGGGATCAAAATTACATGTGAAAAAACCACTAACCTATGCTTTTGTAAATAAGTACCTATTAAAAATGCATTTCTAACTAAAAACATAAAGCAAATGTGTAAGAAAATACCATTTGAGAATTTTTAAAGATTCATGATCTCTTCCCATGTATGTGTATCACTTAAAACTAGGAAAATTAAGCAAATCTTTTATTTTTATATTGGGCTTTATCGTTGCTAAATACAGGAATGCATGCTATTGTTTTTAATTTTGAAAAATTATTTAACTATTTGAGAAAAAAAATTAACATAAGTTCATAAAATGAGCCATTACAACAGTAAAAGTTTACACATCAAACAAAAGATACGGAAATATCTAATCAATGTAATAAATTGAACTAAATCTAAATAGCATCCCATCCTGTGCTTGCATCCTTGTGTGTCTGAAAGAGAATGCAAGACAGAGCACATGCAGATGTATCTGAGTGCATCTGCACTTAGATGGAGGGCTGCTTACTGGAAAAAGTTGTTTAAGCGTGAAGGAAAAGGTGTATTATCAATAACTACTGAAAGTGCAAAATTTTAAATACAGCATGCTATCACTTAAAACTACACAAGTATACATTAATGTCATCTGTGAAACCAAACCAAAAATACCAGCAAATGCATGACAATAATTTCTCACTGACTTAGTATACGAATTTTTTCACGCTGCTTATATAGATAACATTTAATTAATATGGGAACTACACAGATGAGTCTCATGACTCTGCACATGGTCTAAAATCAAACTTAGAAATAAAGACAAGTGAATCGGTCCAAGATATCATTCAAGTGAGTTTTCATATACAATGGATATCTTCCGACTTGCAACTTATACCTTGAAGTCATCAGCAAAACACCATGAAGATCCTCTATACTATACTGCTTCCATCAAGTCAGGCTCTCTATTATCCCAGTGTCTCCCTTCATGAGGTCAAGATTTTAAACAGTGGGTGTAGGGGAGACTATGAGAGGGAGACTATTGTTCTTACTCCTCCGTATTCACACATGCAAGTCATTATCTCAAAACAAAACCAACATACATTAGTTTATGTACAGGTTTTTCGGGTTGGGTTTTTTGTTTGTTTGTTTTAATATCATTTTATCTTAATTGCAACAAAATGACCATTATTGCCTGGTAAACTCTGAAACCACCAACATTAAAGCAGTCATTGCTTCGTTAATGTTGCAGTCCACACACTGTGTAGGGTAATAATGATTCAGTGCCATAAACGTAAGACTCTAGCTCCTCCTAAAAACACATTAAAGGTTTTCCTTAGGCAAACAAGAATAGATTATAAATGTAATTGTGCAAAATCAGGGTTATCTTAATGAAAACAAAAATGTTAGATAAAAAGTGAGAAAAATTTAATTGCTTACAAAACAAGGGGAGCTATATTGTAATTTAAAATGCCAAGGTATTTTAAGTGACATTTAACTGTGGCAAGTATTTATGTAAAATTAATATCAAATGCATAAAATATAAAATAACTTCAATGTTTATTTACAATATCAGGCCATTATTTGTACAAAAAATATTTTAATTTCCTTAAGTGAACAGTTCTTTTGAAAGGGGGTTTTGTTACTTAACTGATTTTTCAATCTTGAGTCTTAATGCTCCCTTGCTAGCATTCAAATATTAAAAATGTGTGCAACTGATGCAAGTACAATAGCAAATCAAAGTTCTCAGTGCCTGAAATGCTACTCATTTTAAATCCTTCTTAAAAGTGCCTTTGAAATTATTCTCTGATCTTGGGATTTGATTAATAGTTTACAGAAACAAGCTAAAAATAAGCCAGTGTTAAAAGGCAGGGTTGCTAGTTCTTTCATGGTCCCAGAAAACGTAGAGGAAGTTGGCAGGATCAGCTCAGCTCCACTGCGCTCCTGAAAAATATAAAATACCAGTGTCCACTGGATCATTGGGTCCTTAGCACTCTAGTACTGTTTATGAAAAAGATTTTGCTGATGACCGTAATGTTACTTTAAAATATGGATTAAGACAGATTTGTCAGCAGCTGTGATCTTTTGGGTTTAATGTTACATTCCCTAAATACATATTAATTATAAGTAAAAAGTGCTTTGCATGATGACAAATGCATTAGGACCTCATCTCTGGGCATTATTACTTAGATAAAATACTAAGAAAAACTGAAATGAATTTAAATAAAAAATTACCTGAAGACTGCATACACCTGTTTTATTCCATTTGTATCTAATGAAATTATATTTTAAGTGTTAATCTCACATAAATACTAGGCAACATATAAGGTTGTGAACCTCCAACAGGCTCATAAAACCTCTCCCCTCACAATGTAACCACTAGTGTATGTCCTTTGATGGCAGCAAATACAAGCTTAATGAAAAAACAAAGTACTGGCATCACACTATTAATATCTAGATACGTTAACTAAACTGGGACTTCAAAACATCCATGGAAAACTGTCAGTGGAATTTAGAGGTGACACTAGAAGTCCTCCTGGACAAGTTTTCTTTCAACTTGGAATCCAGCATTCTACAAGTCGACGATTTTGCCAAAAAATTTTGTCTTGGAAAAAGGGCTCTACAGTAAAAATATAAAAACAAATAAGAATACAAAGGTATAATTCTAAACAGCAAAGTCAGAATACTTATCCTTCTCTACCTGCTCAGCTACTGTCACCAAAACAACAAAAGTGTTTCTATACCCAGAATTACAAAGATTCAATAAATTTGTTACTTAACGGCAGTTTCCTAAGGAAATCCATCAGTATTTCATTTACTCAAAACTCGTCAAATTCTGTTTTGTCCTAAGAATTTACTCAAGCTTGGACAGATTTTAAAATAGTATTTAAAATCTGTAAAAATAGATACATATTTTGCTTTATAATATAGTAGTTGCTATATAACACAGCTCCTTGTAAAAGCAAAAAAAAATACAGGAAAAAAGTTCAAGGAAATTTGCATATATACCTCACTGCTCAATAAAACACATATAATGTATATAAACCAAATTTAAAACCTGGATCACAGTGGTGTCCCTGATCAATAGTGCAAGAGAACAGTACAAGAGAAATGTGCTAATCCAAGCTTTCTCATCCCAGTTCACCTACACAGATACTACAATGTTGTGAATTTCTCAACATGCAAAGTGAGTTCCAGAACTTGTATACTCTTTCTGCACTTCCTTTTACAACACCCATCATGGTAATGCCAACAAGTAAAAAAGGAAACTGTAAATTAGATGCTGCAAAACTAATTCACAATAATCTGTGCAACTTGCTTACCAACTAAGAATGGATGCTTTAGTAGATTAAAAGGTTACACCACACATAAGAGCTTCTAAAATTTGTTAAAGTCTTTAAACTTTGAAAGAAATAAGAGCACGACTCCCAGGTCCTCAGCATAACAGAAAAAATGACTAACCATGAACCAAAAGACTTAAGAATGAGGTCATCTTACATTTTAATTCTATTTGGTATGTAAAACAATTGAGTTTGATTTTTCAAATTCCTCAGCCATCAAACTGGGTGAAATCTTTACCTGTACTACAGTAACAACTAACATGCCAAAATAGCTACAGTTTTACCCTATAAAATAGTCATGGCACTCAAGTTTAATAGCTTGAGTGGTGTCAAAGTAACTACAAATAACTCTGAGAATGCTCTTCTGCAATGATAACTTCTCAGGGAAAAAAAAATAAATGCAACCAACATTCCAAGTGAGCAAAGAGCTTTGAATCAAAGACAAAGAACCTCTCAACATGGAGACTAATTATTAGATTTCCAAACTTACTTGACCCGCACAGCCTTTACTTTTAGGCATTGATAGGAAAATGGTTAAACCCTGCATGAATTATCCTCCCAAATTATTTCCAGCTACTGTTAAAGGGCTCCGGGTCATTCCTTATTCTGTGACCTATGTATGATGGTCCTGAACAACTGGCTCTAGGTAGCTCTTCTGGAGTAGGGGGGTACTGGAAAAGATGACCTTCAGAGATCCCTTCCAACTTCAACTACTCTGTGAAGTAAAAACTTAATACATATTATTCAATTTTGTGTCTCCATTTTAATTTAGCTTGGGGAGGAGGTCAAAAAAATATGATACAATATTCACTTAGGAGTACATAGAATTTAAACTGACTAAAATAGGAAGAGAGTAAGCAACAAATTGGTGAAGTAAACCTGAAAAATATATAAACAAGAACTGAAATGCAATATTGAACCTAACTAAAACACGGTATCTCTAATTAACTGTGTATTACAGTGAAAAACAACTTCTAAATGTCAGTTCAGCCAGAATATTGCCTTATTCTCATCTGTGTTAATTTAGGATTTATAAAAAATGAAAAATGAAGTGACATTGACATCTCTCACAGACATTTTTACCTGGCACAAGAGAAGGAAAAAGGCATCTCAATATGGTCAAGGAATAAAGAACTTTACTTTAAAAAGAAAGGTTGTGCAATCAATTTTGATAGCAATCAAAAACTAACAAATTCTCCCATGATTTTGTCAAATAAATGGAAGCATTTCTCATGATACAGCACAGCTTCATCCTGTAGTGGTCAAAACAATTTTTGAAATTTAGATATTACAGAAAATGTTTTCTCTTCACATTCCTTCCTCTGCTATTCAAACTTGTGGTTTTATACGGAAATTTTCATTTACTTGGAACTCACATGTTATGACATATATCACGTTGTTTTAAGATAAATGACTGCATTTCTACTTTTATATACAAATTAGTCAGTTTACCACCAACTGTATGGTCACCTACTAATAATGTTAAGAAAGGCAAGAAAGTCAAAGATTTCTCTAGAAAGTCATGACAAAATGAAACATTGATATTCTACTACAGATTATTTTTAGAAGATTTTTTGTCTCCCATGTATGTCTTTTTTAGAAAACAGAACAATAATGAAAAACTTGGTACAATCTTTATACGGCACCATTGCCGGCAATATATTTTATAATTTTTGCATCTGAGACCCAAAGATGCTATGACTGTAAGTGAATAGTCAGTCACACAGGAGAAACTCTTTTGAAGACTCTGAGAAAGAATAGAAAGATTTTATTACTACAAAAAGACCACATAGGAACAGCACAGAATACTCCCTATTCATTACAAATCACAAGGTTGAAGTGTTTTAAGATATCCATTGTTCATCTTCTTTATATGATAAAGCATTTACATACATTAAACATATGATATGTCCATATCTGGGATGTGGCAGATGATAGTAGCGAGATTGTTTGCAAGTCTGACAGATGGGAAAGAACGGGGTAAAGAATGCATCCAACTGCAACCACACCTCTGAAATTGTCCAAGGAGCTTTTTTTCCGAATATATTTCCATTGCAGGTGCTTCGCAATGAAATAACTCTTGATAACTTATTTAATACGTGTAAAAATTAGCCAGAGTTTTCAAACAATTCACTTGCTGGTCCTACTTCAATTGTTCGTATCACACAAGACACACAAGTACAATACCCACAACTGCGTTAAGGATACAGCACACTTTACTGTCCAATATGGCAAAACACACAGACTTCCTACATGTAACTTTCATGTACTTTCAAAACTAAAGTCATGATGATGAAACATTTTTCAAGCCAGCCTTTGCCAAAGAGTTAAACTAAATGCACTATCATGAAGCACCTAGAACCAAAACGCGACCAGTTCAGAGCGTCTCCGATATGATCTCAAAGTATGAGAAACAACAATGAGAAATGGCTGTTTACAAAAACAATACTGAATCCAAAAGTGTATCTTGAGCTGTAAGACTAGAAACAGTCAATACTCCACCTGTTTTACCTGGAAAATTGCTCTGCTGACTAATTCACTAAAACCAGAACAACAGCCGAAGATGCAAACACACCAAACCCCTAATCTAAACTGCTAGTGACCGAATATTTGCATCTATGATCTAATAACCCTGGGTTAGCCTTGTTTTCTCTGCATCAATGGCAATGCAAGGAGGGAGGCCAAGGTACATAAGATGAAGACATCTTATGCATTTTATTACTATATATCAAGGTAACTGAATTCCCGTTGTTCTAAATATAACAAGACAAATACATATAAACCAAATAAAAGTGAGAAAAGTTACTGCTGATAACTTTGAGTAGATTTTTCAATACTTTTAAATACCTTTTGATTATGCTTAGAATTATTAACTAGTGTATAGAAGGTTCTTCTGATAACTAATATTAAAACAGGAACATAAAAGACCTTGCGAAAAATCAAAATAGAATTCTGTCTTTTGGCCAGCTGCAAATGAGCTTTTTTCCCATACTAGTTCACTCTAAAAAGTATAATCTAAGAGAAAGCAAACAAGACAATTGTTCAATACCACTGATATTTCTAACCTGTAAATCAAACACATTGCTAACAGTTAAAATCTAGCACACAGGCTATGCAAAATATAAATCTAGTTGTGTAACTAGTTACACTTGCTTTTAACACATACATTTCCAGTTGCTAGGATATTATGTAGGATATTAAGTTACATGTAAACATCGTCACAGAGTTAGTGTACAGAGTTTGTCGTAACATTCAGAGAAAGTGAAAGCTTTATACATACCACTGCATTGAGAAAATATTTCTGTGTAAGAGTTTGATTTATTCAATATCCACTTTTAGAATCTTCAAAAGTGAAAGAAAACAAACAAACAAAATAGCAAAACCGGTCCACATTCAAATGAAAACATTAACTAAGAGAGTGTACTATTTAGGCAGACAGAGATTCTCCTTCCCCTGTGCTGCTGACTGTCCTTTGTATGACTCTTGCTGGAAGATGCAACACAGATACGAACCTGTCACCACAATTAAATCAGAAATTGATCACTTGACTATCTACTGAAGACCAATACAGATTATTTTAAATTCACATCATCCATTTCTGAAAACATCTACGTTTTTCCACAGTAATATCCATGTTTCCTTGCCTATGTAAGATACTTTTAGACTCCTCATGCACAAGACCTAAATCCTACAACCTTATTTTCTCATTTTTAGTGAATTTTCAGGGGTTTAGAATGACAAGATTGTCTTATTTTGCCACCTCCTCAACTAAATAGATGTTCTAATTACTTAAATAAAAACTAGTATTACGTGTTTCTGTATAACCTCTGTGAGAAACAGCAAGAATGCTCTGAAAGTTCCTATGAAGCAGAAGTTGTCAGATCTTCAGTATTCAGCCTCAACCCATTTATCTTTTTTAAACTCTTCAAATGGAAGTAGTGTATCTAGAAAAACCTGAAACACTTAGTCATGCACTTGAGCTCCTAAACCAACCATCTATCCAGACGAATCTCTCAGCTTCACTTAAGGGTTGGACCAGATGCTCATTGTAATTATTCCGTTTTCTACCTTCCATGAAACAGATTCCCTCAAAGAAAAGCCTAATGGGACTACAATGAACTCAATCAGGCTTCCCAGTACATATAATTAACTAAAACTCCAGAATGTTTTCAGAGTTGTACATTTTACATATAGCTGTATCACTCCCATTCAAACATTCTATTTTCTACCACCAGCAAACATACTCCATTACCATACTATAAGGTTCTAGCAGCAAGACAGTACATGTCAATCTGCTTAAATCCCAGTCATTAAAAGTTGAGAATACTTCCTAGTAATTGATGGACACCACTTGACCCTTTTAATGCAAGTGTCTAACCAATATACTATAACAGTAAAACTGAAGTATTGTTGTGTTTTAAGCCATTAATCAGCATTTACATGACCTCTCAATTTGATAGCTGCATGTATTCTTACCAATATATGAAAGCAGCAACATAAGAGAAGTGCTACATTAGATTATATTTGGTCACATGCTGAATTTCTATATTTTACTTTTAGTTGCCTTTACACTACAGTGGAGTACAAACCTAAAATATAAAAACACATAAAATCTCTAAAAACACATCAAACTTCTTCATGAATCCTCATTGTTCAATATGATCTCCTGAAATAGCTACAATCCAATAATTAAGTTGACTAAAAAGGCAATTCACTTGAACTTCCTAAGACAGTGTTTACCACAGCGTGACAACAAATCCATGTATGTTGTGTTTAGAAGACACCATCTAAATTATTTAAGGGGTAAGCAACTTACCTGTATGATGTAACGACAGAGTATGAGGAGTGATTAAAATGTTAATAAAAAGCTGGTTTTCAAGTGAGAGGGAGGAAGAGAAATAACAGCTTACCTGAAAAGTGAAAAATACACAAATGCAGAATCAAAGGAAATAACCCTTGTTCAAGTCCAACTAAAAAAAAAAAAAAAGAAAAAAAACAAACAGCAACAAAAAAACCCACCCAACCCAAACCCACATATTTAGCTGCTTTTATGTTCCCAGTTTTATAACTGATTTCTTAATGCACATCATTCAGTAATTTCAGCTGCAAACTAAATTACACTGGAGTAGGAACCTCAAACTCCATCAAAGCAGGTGAAGTTGCTTTTAAAGCATAAACACCTGTAATTTAGAAAAATGTGGTTTAGTATAGCTGTAGCCATTGAAGAAAAGCAACTATTGTTGATATTAATATGCTACATTTGTGTTGATATTCAAATTTCTTTACATTTGAGACAAATATCTGTTCTAATTGCATTAGCACCATTACATTGTATTCAAAAATTTAAAAAAATAACTTTTGATACATTTTCATTCACATGTATTCATGAAAAAGCAAATTCAAAGGCATAAAATTCTTTAACTGTTTTTCAAAAACATTGTGAGTTAATTAAAAAATTTATTTTTACTGCAGTAATTCTTAAAATTAAAGTCAAGACAAATTGTCTGATCATTATTCCAACTCCAACACAAGTTCATGAACCATACAATACTTCCTTTATTCTTTACTTTTCTATAATACTTTGCAAATACACCGTATTTTCACCTAACTTAAGAAGACTGTCTAACACATTTAATCAGGGGTAGTACTATACAAATTACCATAGCTTTACACCTTCATTTACTCATTTCCAAGGGACTGTTGCTTAAACAAGAAAAGAACAGACACACAAATTATTACTAAAAAAAAAAAATTAAAAAAAAAATTAAAATGTAAAGAAATCCAAAACAGAAATTAAAAATAAATAAATAAATAAATTATTTACTGCAATGAGGATTTCTGGTAGTGAAGTGAAAAGGTGACAACTTCTATGGAAAAGGCATTTCATCAAATCTTAATACTTTTGGTTCAAATACACAAGAGCTACAGTCATAACAAAGCACCAAAAGGCAACATAATTGTCTTACAGCTGACTTAAGCACATTTGATAAGTAGGAGAATATCCAGCCCCAGTTTTAACATAATAAAGGAAAAAGCTACTGCTGTTTTTCCCTACATGTATATCAGTCATGTATCAAAAAATTACAATATTTCTCTTACCTAACTCCTATTTTCAGTGAAATAAAACAATTATCAAGAAAATGTTAGTCTTCTGTCTTCAGAACCAGTTCTCCACCAATAAAGCATAAAAGCTCCTGATGCTTTTTATGTTCTACCTCCTAAAATGTGGTCAAACTTATGACAAAGTATGGGGAAAAAAACCAAACCAAAACAAAACCAATCCCCCTCAAAAAAACCCCAAATGCAAACATTTCCGCAGAACAACAGCTTTGATTTCCTTTGATTTGAGGTACTTAAATCAATGAAGATGGTGAGCCAGGAACCACTATTTTGCAGGGATATGGATCACAGCATGAAAAGTTTTTAAAATAATCTTAAAATCAGAAACATATTCATGTAAAAAAAACTAACAAACCAGGTTTCTTTAGCTTTATATACTATTTTCTGACCCACTACTGCTTGGGAGTAAGTTTACCAGCAAAGCATTAAGTAATTGTTGCCTATCTTTCAGGCCTGATAATAGAATATCTTGCCTGATTTGCTGCAAAAGTTGAAAGATATGCATGGAACAAGGAAGTAAAATTGCAAAAAAGTTTCCCTTTAAAAACAGATTTATTTTTCCTACTGAAACAGAGGGAAAGTAACAGTGAAAACACATTCAAGGGTGTGGAGGGAGAAGGAGGGGAAAGAAAAAGGGGAGAACCTGTTCACTGAGTCTCTGATTTGACATCTTAAGATCTATTTTACATAAAATTTTAGCATTAATCATCTAACCATGTTAATGGGAGCTATGGTTTGAACATATCTTGTGTTATAGAGTACTAAATACAAAGTACTTTAAAAAATGATTTTGTAAATAACTCAAACACACACTCAAAGTTAACAGATACTTTTGATGTGAATCCCCCTGTGCCTAATCTTTCTATCTGTGAAATGATAATATTAATGCTTCAACACTACAGAGTGATTCAAATCATGTATGTAGCTGAAATACTCCATGAGGACCACAAGAAAATTAGCAATCTTGTTTTGTAGAGTAACAATAACATGAAGTAACATGAAGTAAATAATTTATGCAGCTGTTTGCTTGCCAGTCATGAAACAGCATATTTTAACTAGGTGGTCATCAGATGACCAAAGATCATCCTTTATGGGAAAGTCCTGGAATCCTGTGTTTATAACAATCCATTATAATCCATTCAACAGATTTTTCATGGTGATTGTATGTAGATGGTAGTGTCAACATTTCCTAGTTTTGAAGTTTTGATTATGCAGCTTTCATAGACATTCATAATACATTCTCTTTTTATCTTTCTTTGAGACAGAAACATAGAATTCTGTGAAAGGGCATCTATCCAGAAGACATAAATGTGGTAAGACAGGACTTAAGCTATGCAATAAAGCTCTCTCTGCTTTCAACAAACAATGAGAAATTGTGTTTCTTCAAAGAAGTGAAAATTTATTTCTACTCTATTTCTAAAAAATAACTTTTTAGAAGTTCTGTTTGCATTTTTAAACATGAAAATAAACTGTCACTTTCGTAGTAAATTCTAAGCTCATTCCTTTGCTTTTTAATATATGCAGCCCATGGCAAACATTCTGATAATAGTCTCAAAAGCTAAAATTTTTTTTAGATTAACATGTGTATCTTCCAGTGAATTTTGTGTGTTGCATTAGCTCCTGATAGGACAAAAAAGAATTACTGACATTAAGTTTGCATGGTATGTGGCAGATTTCATATATGATGACTTAAATAACCTAAAAGCAGCACAATATATGTTTTACTTGAGATATTCCTTTTTTTCCATGTAAATTTATCACAGCATTTAGATTTTGCTAACATATTCTGATTTTCACAGAGATACTTTCACATACAACCCATTCAATCCTCCTGCTTGATCCTGCAGGAGAGACATCATGCTAAATTTAGGTTATTACAATCATTTCTATGGTAACAGATGGATGTGAAACACAGGATTATGACTTCACTGCACGACTCTGCAGAAAGAAGTCGGATGGTAGAGGAAGAAAGATCATATTCAAAATATCTGCAGCTGTAGCAGGGAAGCGCACACAATCACTGAGAAATAGAACTGTCTTTTTTTTAAAAAAAATATGATTTTTTTTCAAATTCTGTATAAGTAAATCTTCCCCTAACAAATACCTTCACCACTGACATTCTCCATATGACTTTTTTTTCTTTAAACCAGTATCTCTATTTTGGCATAACTAAGAGAAAAGAATGCTTAAAAATATAGGTTACATACAAAATTATAAATAGATATGAATCTATTTAGAACCTCTAGAGGTTAAAACAAAGAAAAACGAAAATTATGAAATTATAATAAAAACGCATTCCATATAAAAAGAACAGATAAAAAAAAAAGAAAGCATATTCCAGCTAATATAAACCAGGAGAAAAGGGATTTTTTTTTTCATTATTCTTGCTTTTTCAGATTATGTTCTGCAATTTATACCATGGTTTTGCGCTACACATGCACATCAAATTATATTTAACTAAAAGCTAGAAAAATCACCAAATTATTACAGCATGTTATTGCTATCCAAACAAGTCTAGCTTAGAGGAACCAAAGTATGGGAGTTTATTATATTGTTATAAGCAATATTAACTACAGAAAGTAATCCTCAAGCACAAACACTGAAAACAGCCACCCACAGAATCTACCTTAAAAAATATTGTAGGCCTGTACAAAATTCTTTACAAGATGGTGTCTGAAATACCTTATTTCATACCATATTTAATCATGTTCCTTAATGATTCAGCAATTAAAGGCTATTGTAAAAGGGAGAACTATATCTAATATTTCTGGGTTAGCTGGACACAGATTACCTAAGAACAGAATACACCTGAATAACCCTGTGACTAATAATGGTTTCTAATTAAATATGAATATTACTATGATAATGTATTCAAAGCAGGCATTTGGCTAAAAAGGTTATGGTATTTTAAAATAGTAAATGCAATAGACTTTAAAGGGATTTTTGTTTCTATCTTGTAGGAACAAGGTATTTATAATCCAAACCAAACATCCTAATTTTGCTTCTCTGATTTAAGTTTGCTTGAATTTCCAGAAAAAATTTAATCTCTGAAAATTAACAAACAAACAAAAAACTCCAAAAACTACTTATGAAGAATTCCTGAAACACATGAGATACACAAGGTAAAGCAACTTAGTCATCATTCTTTAATAAACATAAGGATACATATTAAAGTGTTTAATCAATGTTAAAGATAATATCTAGATGCTGAAGCTGAGTATGGCTCAAGAAATCTTTCTTGCATTTGAGATACTTATGTAATACAGTAAAACTCAACAGTGATGCCTTTGCTTCATTGAAGCCCTTTTAATGGCTTTCTCTCTCAACTGGAAAACTGCTGCCAATTTTCACAAAACAAGGAAGACCTTAAAAAAAATTCAGGAAATCTTTGAAACCCAAATCCTTCTGTACGGTTGAAATGAGCAAACAGGTCAGAAGGGACCAGAAAGGGCACAGTCTCATAAACCTAATTCACCTAAGGAAAGTAGGCTTAACAAACAACCAAACCCAAAAAACCTCGGTAAGAACGGAAGGGGAACGTCTGACACAATTCCCTGAATTAAAAATTGAGGTCTTGGCTATCCCAGTATTCTCAAAGGATTCTATGAAGGACTGCAACACTAATAAAATTAGGACAGGAATGACCAAATGAAAATTGATATGGAAAATCTTTTTCTTTTTAATTCAGACCACTAGACCACTTAAAACTTTGTTCTTTTTTTAATTTGCAATTAACCTAAATACTTTCAAATACTCCTTACCCCTATGGGAGGAAAAGTTCTCTTTGTAAAAGATGTTACAGCATACACCATTCATTTAAGAACTTAGAAAGAATCCAAAAGACAATTTTTCCCTTTTAAGAACTTTCTGAAACCTTACATTAAAAAAAAAAAAAAAAGAATAAAAATTTGAAAATATCAAAAGTTATTAAAAACAAATATGTCACTTATTTTTTGGGAGTAGGGCATGAGGTGAGGAGGGAGAAGGTTGCTGTTTTCTTATGAAAGGGTATACCACATTCCCCTCCAACACCTTGCTTTGCTCATTCTCAAAGCAGGACTTCCTTCGTAAATTCCAATAATCCTTAACAAATGTTTTGAAGCAAACAGCTGAAGTGAGGATACACATTGCAGATAGTAAACTAATGGTCTGATAAAATTACTTGTATTTTCCTGGCCATAAAACTGGGTCAATCATCATGCAAATTGTCATGTAACCCAGAACCAAAACAGCAACATTTGGCTAAGTGTTAGCATCTTTAGTATCTGCAATTGTCCTTCTTCATTAAAAACACATTTAAAATCAAAGAACATATCTGTTTTCATAAAGGGACTCCAAGTACAATTAATCAACAATGGAATGCAATGACCGTAACACACTACAACTATAACCAAACTGTGTCAATATTTCCAAGTCAAATCCATCCAAATTTGTTACAAATACTTGCTGAGAAGTTCAAAAACTCTTCTGAATAAGCAATTTAGAAAAGATGCCACCAGCAAGTCGACAAGTTTGGTATTTTACTGTAATGAATAAAGGAATCCAGGAGACATTGCAAAGGTGAACTAGTCCTCCACTAGCTTCTTTTCTAGGGTGGCAAATGACCAGGCCTTATGGGGCAATAAAAGATTCTGTCTTATTTCACCCAGGGGCTTGCTATTTTTATATGGATTTGGCAATACACAGGCTCCACCCACAATTTGGCCATCTGTAAAGGACATTTGAGATATTAGAAAACATTGAATAGCCTGCAAAGAAGAAGTTAAGAAGCTGTTGCTAGAAAGGACTACTGATTGAAACCAAAAGAATTTTACTTTCTCAATAGAAACGAACTGATTGACAGTGAAACTAAAGGAATATTTAATGTTTTGTGACTTTCCAGTATTATTTAGAATGCTTAAATAAGAAAGAAACTGTCCTCATAAATACATGATCTGAAAGGCAGGTCAGGGACACTGCATCGGCACAGGGCCAGGCAACAGAAGGTGCTAAACAGAGCAGACTAGTGGATCTGATGACCAGAGTAAGAGATCTCTGCAACTCAGTATATCAGAATTATCTTAACTGGATGGCTAAGTTTGCATGAGTACACATGGTGAAAAAAATATCTACCTAAGCATAGAATAAACTTCTGTGCAGACAGATATGCAGAAAATACTTAAAACCAATTAAGAGTTGAAACTTATTAAACTCCCTACTTCTGTGTTTCCCTTTTGATTGTATCACAGCAATCCACAGAGGACGAAATGCTAGAAAGGAATTTTGCACTAACAAATACTGATTGTTACTATTGAAATTCTACAAAGAGCTAAGAGAAATGTTTTAATATATATGAAATGGAAATGTTTAGTGAGGGTATATTTTTTCCCAAGGTAGGTTTTTTCCAGTTGTTTCCTCATTCCTTATATATATATATATGAAACAGTTACTTTCTATATTGATGGTTTAGCATTTAGAGAAATACATATTTTTTTAAAAAATGTTGGAGAAATTTTGAGCGTTTAATTTTTTTGGTTTCCAAAAAAATTATTTCACAGAATTAAAGTATAACTCCAATATATCCCTGGAAGTAATAGACTTGGTAAACTAATTTTATTTGCTACTGTTAGATGTGCATAATTGATTCTGTTAAGTTACATCAAACTGAAAGTGGAAATAAGGTATTTTCAGAGATACCTTTCTTAACCTTATTATCTTTTTTAACCTTCAGTTTACTTTTGATAATGGAATATCATCTAATGCAAGAAAAGATCTCTGCAGTTTTGAGTTTAAAAAAGAAAAAACAAGCTGTGAAACAGCTAAAATCCACTATTTAGTAATATTAGGCTTTATATTACTGAAGATCAATTTTTTTTTTTTTTCAGAATAACCACATTTAAACTCCTGAATAAAGTATGCTGGTCAAAAGAGCCTCTTTTACTTTAAGAGCACAGTAAAATAAGAATTGCATTATAAAAATCATGGGGGTGGAGGGAAGACCAAGAAACCCAAAACTAAAAGCTTTCCATTTTTGTGGTTCCAAAAGACTGCTATTGAATAAATGAACATATCCAGTTAACCAAAAATAGAGATAACTTTAAACCACAGGTATTTACAGAAAACACACTTAAGCCACATATTAAATGTAATTTCCCTAGGAAACAGTAAATTATAGTTAGTGGTACATTTAAATTTTAAAAGAAAACCGAACGCACGCAAACAAGTCTCTCTCTGTGATCTCAGGAAGCCACAACTACCACAACCCTTTTACATTTGTTATTTAAGATAGTCTCCCTATTATAAGAGGTTTGTTTCACACACAAACCAAATTTGTTTTGTCACATCACAACAAACAATGTGAAAGAAACTCAATGTGGCAGTTTTCTGCACAAGGAAAAAACCAACAAAACAAAAACCCCAATACTTCCAGGGAATGAAAACCATAAATTTTATTTGCAATTTAATTTGAAGAATCAGAATAAAAGCTGTTGAATTTAGAAGCAGTAGGGTTCTCTGGTTTCTGAAAAAAAAAAAAAATAGCTACAAAACTCAAGCAACTCTTCTCCAAATTCCTAGAATCACCAAGTTTTCTGCAAATTACTTGATCATTTGACTAAAATTAACAATAATATTGATGGTTTTCACTTATAACTAAGACTGCCTAATGCTTAGTATGATTTATAAATAACAGTGCCTCTGTCTTCACTTAGTTTTTAATTTGCCAAAGCATTTGGATCTCTGCCTTCAGTTGCTTTGTTTTTTACTTCTTCCAAGTTTCAGCAAGTGAATCAGTGACTTCCAATAGAACTATAAAAAATTAAATGTTTTCCTCATGTTAAGTATGTCTTAAATACTTTAGAAAATCTCTACATACCAGTGTGAGACCTCTGCTTTTCACCAACCCTCCCACACCACTCCTGCCTCCAAAATCAAAAGTAGTTAAATTAGAATTCTCTGAACAACTGAAATAAGTCAAGCACAGGAATCAAAAGAAAAATTTACATGAAGAAGCCAATACATTCTGTTTCTACACAACTACTACACACTATTCTGACTGATGCTTTCTCGAATCCACTGAGTTGGTACCTTAGGTCATGTTTTTAAACATTCATCGTAGCTTCTCTTTCCATTCTTTTTCTTTGAAACTGTGAACTATTGTGATAGCTACCAAAACCCAAGAAAAAACCCAAGTTGTACACAAGTTTAATGTGGGAGAACTAGATGACATAATCTGACTTAGTGAAGAACACTGGCAAGCAAACATGACCAACTTTGGTGGCCTAGGGGACACAAGGAAGAGTTTCCTCATTCAGAAATAAATACTAACCTTGAAAAAACTAAATGCCTGAGAACACTCTGGTACAATGTTAATCAATTCAGTTCAGCTAAACTTTTCACAGATTATCACTTTGTGCACTATTTCTAAATGTCCACGTTTAAACAAAAAGCAGTTTAACTGGCAAGCAGCAAGTCAAACAAACACAATGTTAACTATTCATGAATGAACAATATATGGAACTACCAAAAAAAATGTAGACATCCTGAAAAAAATAAAATTCTATGCAAGCTCAAACTGGATATCCAGCGATTATATAAAATTCAGCTACAGTTCTCCCATTATTTCCTCCTCCCCCCATAAAAACTAGGAACAACAGTACACCTAATACCTGAAGGATGCTGAAGTAATTACCTATTTCTGGTTCTGAGTGCCTACTGTGAAAACAAGAATCAAAAGAAAATCACAATCAATCGTTAATATCCTATTCTGTGCATGCTTTCTTAAGTTACAAGTGAATAAATGTAAGACAGCACAATGCTAATAAAACAAGGTATTAACTACCCATTCATAGTTTTTTCTGCACTTTTTCTTTACTGTCATTGGTGCCTTTCCTCCATATCAGAAACTAAAAGTTAAAGAGAAGCTGACTTCTCATATATACACAATAACAACCATGTCTCATTTCCTTTACTTCATCATTCTCACCCCCTGGACTGTTTCAAAAAAAAAAAAACCAAAAAACTCACGAGGTAGTAACAAGGCAAGACAAAGACAATGACAATTAATATAAAACAAACACTCTACAACACAAAACTGAATATTACCTCCATTCAGTGTTACAGAAAAAGTCTTTGAAAAACAATAATTAATAAAGTATCAGCTGAGAATTCAGGCAAGACATTTTTAGTTAGTGAGGCTACACATAATTAAAAATAATCCTCATTAACACTATAAAGTCTGTTTTGTTCTTCTAAGTCTAGTTTGAGACATATACACCTAAAGCAGAACTCTCAATGAAAGTAATAGTATCATGTGCTTCATCTTTCTTCTGCTTGGAACAAAGATTTCATTTTTGTCTTGTCATAAAAAGTGACAAAAGTATACAAAAGTATTTTTAAAATTACTGTCCCTGTTTCAAGCAAAAAGCAAGTAAACATTTAGAACTTATTAGTGAGATCATTTGTATGCTTTCAGTCAGAATAAAAGAAAGTTCTGCACATAATGGACAATATATTTCATGCACCTTATTTGGGTTCTTTTGGAGAAACTCTTGAAAATGAAAAACATTATTAAGCATTTCAAATTACATAGCTATAGAATATAGGGATCTTATGATTTGTTATTTGCAGTTATTTGAGGATTTAATAATTTTATATTTATTTTTATTTTATTTTTTTATATGCTGGAGTTTAAAGAAGAGTTACCAAATATTATACTGATGCCAAACTGGTCTTTAAGCTACTGTGTATTTTAGGGTCTGACTACCAGAAAAGTAACAGCAAGTACTCTCCTCTACCCCATTTAATCAGAGTTGAAATACAAAGATACTGCATCCATGTGCTTTGAAAGGAAAGTCAGTAATATATTCTCCCCTTTCAGTCCACCAGTAACACTGGTTTTAAACACTACTGACTGCCTGACACTCAAGAAGAGTAAGAGAGGTATGAAGCAAATGGTTATTCCAGAAGAACTGATCCTGTATGGAAACAATCTGTTTCAATATTACACCTATCTGTTAGAAGATATGAAATATCCTCAGCCTTAATTTGACCACCACTAAATTTTATCCAGAGCACTCATTGCATTTGCTCTGATTTCCAAATGCTCTTGTTGAAATGTTTGTACTGAAATTGAGAATGTAAGATTTACTATATGTATAAAATAAACTATTCTGAAATGAAAGGGAAAAAAAAAAAAGGAACAAATTCATTAAAGAAAGATCTCCTCAGTGTATCTTCCCAGTGCTGAGGTGTTCACATAATATATTTATCACGTAAGGCAGTCTCAATATTCATGTAGCTACTACCATTGTGATCTTCCATGATAATCTCAATGAGGATTGTTTTGGAATATGGTTCCTTCCCATCCACATCCAAATTTTCTACCAAATAGAATGTGAAAAAAAGGCAGGAAAGAAATAAAGTGTGAGGGTAGACAGTCAAGAAATCCTTCCGCTGCCTTAAATTGACTTACTGCATATTAAAACATATTACACAGTGATAAGTCACTAGAAGTTGCAAAAAATGTCAGATAAGGAAGTAAAGTTTCTGTATTCCTGACTTATTTTCTAAAATTTCTAATTTTTAATCCCTCACTGCTAGTAAATTGACTGTTGTCAGGATTTCTAGCATTTTCAACTTTACTATTTGACCAAAGAAAATGTATAAATACCTTCAAATCATAAACAGAAATGACAGACTTCTGGTGAGTTCACATTAATCCAGAGCTATAATGAGAATCAGCAGGCTTACAGACACTACAGTATGCCAGCACATTTGTTAATACATCCATGCAATGGGTTCCTTTAGATTTTTTTCCTTACATAATTTAAGTGAGAAATCTTGGCAGCAAGTAATGTAGTTGAATTTGATTTTGATAATTAGCTGTTTAATTGCATTTAATTTTTTTGTGCAGATGTTCACAACTTGTTCAGGAGATGCATTTTATAAGTACAAAATTAAAAGGTGTCTGGGATTTCCTACACCTACAAGATCTAAATATCTGGAATTTTTTTAGCTTTAATCTGTTGCACTAGAATAATTTCCTTTACAAGGAACAACAACAAACAGCATCCCTTTCAACAGGAAAAAAAAAAAAGTAGACTTCTACAGCAGCCTAGACATGCCATACAGAATTATGCCTTATATAAAATACCTTTTAAAACAAAGAGATTTAAATCCATGAGATTTGATATATCAGAAAATAAGTCAGATGCCTTACTTATGACAAAAATTCCAATACAGCTACTCTACTTACTTAAAATCACAGATGAAAAACACAAGCTAAAAGGAAATTCAACCTCCCTCCAGCATTTTAAAACACATGATGGGGGAAATATATCAGCAATTCCTTTGAGCCTCATAAAATCAGGGTTCGCTTATGTCTTACCACAGCTACCTAAGAATTCTATTAGTTTTGACTGCTCTTTTCAAGCTAACCATTAGATTTGATTAATCTCTAGCAATAATGCTTTTGACAAATTCACTTTCCAACCATGGTATAAGCCTATCCTCTTTTCTTCTTTGCTAAAACTTACAAAGATGGTATAGATCAAAATACTTTGGAATTTAAATATATACGTGCATGAGAAATTTTTCCTATGTTTGTTTTCTCCTCTTTTAAATCACAAAGTAGACAACAAACTGCCTGAAATGAGCTATAAGGATGTAAGTTGTAAGAGATCACTGCACTTATTTCCACTAATTTTGTCAAGGCCACAATAAGTCTCAATGAATAATATCAAAGTTAGAACAATGACTATGATAACACTTATTATTCTCCAGTTTGATCACCTTTCTTGCCCACTTTGTGTTTCCCTAAAGCAGAATCATCTTTTCACTGGTTTTCATCTAGGTACATTCATTCCTTTTTTAGAGAACATGGTCCTGCTAATAAACATATGTGAGTACATCTCATATGAAGCTATAAAAATGGATATTATCCTTGTTTATCTTATTCCAATTTTTTAACTCTAAATTGAATTTAGCTCATTACAGTCCTTAAGTTTTGAAGCTACTTCATTTAGAACAGCTATCAGATATTTCTGTTTTAAGTATTGTGAGAATGGGAACAAAGTGTGTAAACAGGAATGTTGCACAAACAACTATCAGGAGTTTTCATCCACTCTCCCTTTCTCAATTACTTTAAAATTATATTAAGTAAAATTCTCATATCAAACAGCAAAGAAGTCAGGCCCAATCATCTTGAAGTATTATTCAATATGTCTTTTTAAATTACTCTTTTTTATGTTTTTTTTTGTAACTTCTATGGTATTTTAGCCTTCCAGTTTACATTTGCATGAAGTTATGTAAATTAGAATATGGGATATTAAAATAATGTTACCTAAGTAGTTGATACTGATAGATGTTCTTGCACCACAATACAAGAATCCTTGCAACTAATAGTCTGGATTTTAGTCACAGCAAATTTACACTAGTAATGTTTGAAATAATTGCTAAATTTAAAACCACCCTGAATGTGACAGATGGACAAATTTAATTTATAAATGTACAAATCTACCACATGAAAGAAAACAGTAACTTCTACCACTGAAGTGAAATCTGACTCTTAAAACAAGAATAGAGAAAAAAATAACATAAACCAAATGCAATACTGGTACAGAAGCACAAGCACCACAGTATCAAGGACAAATGGCATCCCTTCTTGTAGTGAATATGAAGACAATGCTTATGACAAATAGATAATCTATTGGTGCCACTTCTAACTAGGAACAAAGTCCTTTCATATTTCCATGATTTTGTAGTTTACTATAGTTTTTGTACATCAGTTTTGCCCTAACTTTTCAAAGGCCTTTTTCTTATATATCCAATAAAAAGGTAACACTGTTCCTCACTTGTTTCTGAGCCAACGTAAGTAATAATCAAAGGTAAACTACAATTTTAGAAAAAAATTAATTGACTGAATCCACAAATTTTTCCTTTTAGATATCCAGATATATACCCCAAGAAATAGATTTGTAGTGTATAATTCCTTTACTTGAATATTCAGGGCTAAGTTTAGTGTAGTTCATCACATTCTGACCTAAATGATACAAGTTTTTCCTCTATTTATATAACCTTCTTCCTGCTCATAAGTAAAGAGTTCTTCACAACCAACTACATAAAATGCACACCTCAACTAAGAAATTTTTTTCTGAAATAGATGCTTTAGAATTTTAAATTCAGAATAATTCTGTATTTGTAATTCAATCTAATATTCCCAAAGGGGGGTGAAAACTCCTTCAAATATAGCAGCAGAGATGGGAGGCATTAAAAACTGTAGTATCACAGTAACCAAAAATACCACAGCTCATTTTAGGTCACAAGTGGACACAAACTTACTTTTAAAAAATCAACTCAGTATAGCATTTTCATAAAAAAATAAAGTTCAAAGACCACTGAACAAATATACACAGAATTATAAGCAAGAACACTAGAGCATAAGATGCCCACCACTTTTAGTGGGATAAAGCTCTCAATTTTGACTAGCAGCTTTATTCTAGGAAGTAAAATGTCGTATTTTATGATACTATGGAATGATAAAGAAAAAATAATGGGTAAAAAAAAAAAAGGATGAATAGAGTGTTATTTTGATAAGTCTTCTAGAAAAACTTACAATACAGTTACAATATCTAAAGGTAGTCATCTCCTACATAAATTTAAAAAATTAGTATCTTTTAATGCAGTTAAAAGATACTAAAGAGCTTAAGGAATATATGTTTTAAAGTACCATCTATCATAACTGTCATTAAAAAAGCTTTTAAATTCAGGCAAGATTAAATGACAGTCACAAAACAACTACATTATCTTAGTATTTACTTATCCTGATTGTTGATTAAAAACTAAAAATTAATATAACTGTTAAAAACACAGATGCTACACATATATAGAGAGTAGTTACAATATCATACTCATGGAGAGCAGATACAATATCATACCAGCACATATGTGTGGTGTGTACATAAAACATACAGATCACATTCTTACATGAAGTTAATTCCAAAATTGTTCTTATCTCCTAAACAATAACTGGGGAGGTAAATTCCTTGGAGTAAAGGACAGATTTTTGTTCTACATTTCTATGTGAGATAGAATATGGGAATCCTATAGGGTTCCTACGTAATCAGTCAAGATATAATAATCTTCTTCAGGAAGCAGTAAGAGATTTTGTTGGCACGAAGTCTAAAATATACTCAGTCTCACACTGCACAGATTGTAAGGGAACCTTGAACTGTAAAAATGGTCTTATCACTTATGACACAAATCTGTAAGAACTTAGAATTGCCAAACTTTCTGTTATGAACAAAAGTATCTACAATTAGTGACCCCTCAGTTACAAAAAGTATAACACAATTCCTCAACCAAACACAGCAATTGTTATTATTAACATGTGACTTTTGCTTCTCTTATTCAGCTACACACAGCAATTTATGGACTGCTAAAAACCACAGCCACAGTGACTCAAAGTTTAAGCTAACCAAATCAAAGTTTAAGATTAAAAAAATTACTGACCTGTACAAAAAAAAAAAAAGTATTATTAAAAAAAGCTAATTTAAAACAAAAGTCTTTTATTTAGAAAAATTAAATAATTCTTATATCTGAAATACTAAACCAGTCTAAAAGCTAAACCTGTCCTCAGCTTTAACAATAGTCACCACAGGCCCAGAACAATCAAAAACCTTCCCTATATTCCATTTCCCCTTTCACAAAATATCCTGATGTTGCACAATTTCTTGAGACTCCAATTTAGAAGTTGGTAACTTTTCACAAATCTTTACCCATGGAGTTTAGAGATCAAACAGCTGAGCATTGCTTGAATGAAGGATTTGAAAGTGCTTTCTCCTTCTAGTTCCATTTTCTTGTCCCTTTTCTAGGAATAACAATCAGTCTGTAATTCAGGCAAACCATGAATTTTAGAGTGTGTCACACCAAAAATATAACCATTGTGAACAAGAAAGAAAAGGCAAAGGATATTGAAATGACAAGAAAGTCATAACAGAACTCCAGAACAAAAAGGTAAGCTGTAGCACCCTACTGCATACAAGTGGGCACATATCTCTGAAACAACCTATTACATTTGCACAGGAACGCGACACCCATCCAAAATAAAAAGTTCTGTCCCTTCTTTATAAAGATTACTGCGGATAATGCTAAAAGCTCAATTTTATAACTTGCTGAGACTGAGCTAGAGAAAAAGCTATTTTGTCACATGAAAGTATTTTCAAATAGGGCAGAATTTTTAGAGTTGAAAAGATGCCACTTAGATTTCTTGCCTGCCTTTGCAAAACTACTGTAACAAATCTAAACAACCCCCCCACCCACACACAGTCCACGGTGCCAAAGTAGCGGCAACAGTAGGTAACATAGAAGCAATCATGGAGAGGTTACAGAGTAGCTACAATCAACACTGAAGGAGGCAAAACTCTTAAAACACTGCTGAGCACTGATGTTTAGTAGGCTCATAAACACTCCCCACTGATCTGTTCACACACAATTGTGATAGCATACAGGTACAAGGTTATATACCTGTGTCCACAGCCTTTCCATATACAACAGAGATTAACAACAGGAAATTTAAGGCTTTCAACTACTTGACTTTAAATTCCATTGTTTCAGTTTAGGTTGGGGAGTGTGCCAGCAATTGGTTGCCTTTTCTGTCTGCAACTTTTTATTATGATTTAAAAAACAAACAAACACAAACAAAGAAACAAGCAAACAAACTAAAAACCCCCAACCAACCTACCAAAAAAAACCCCAAACAAACAAACAAAACCAAACCAACCAAACAAACAAAAAAAAACAATAACAAAGAAGGAAACCAGCCTGAAAATGGCTAAGGAGCATACAGAACATGAATGAAAAGATAATCACAACCTCATGTAAATCAGTAGAAAGTATGGTTTAAAGGTAATGGTGAACTTGTCTAAAATGCCATGTTTAATTTCAACACAGTTTTCATTACCAACCAAACTGATTTCAACTCCCACACTAATTTATGAACTTGATCAGATATTCATAACTCTTAAATCAGAACATCTCAAAGATAAAAAAGTTAGCTTAATACTTTTGGGGTTTGTTTGTTTGGGGTTTTTTTGGTAAAAGGAATCATGCATACTTTTAGAAATAAAGGCTACTGAGTGAGCAGCAAATTCCAGTGCTAATGAAACTGTGGAATTTCAGAAGTTCCTGTTTGCCTTCCATAGCCTGGGATTATGAATGATAGCTACCTGTAATAAGATGGAATTGGACTTAATGACCCAAGAGGATGATTGCATGAGTATCATGTTCTATTAATAGTTCTGTCAAAAAAGGACAGCAGTTCTTTTTATTAGCTATATTTCATTTATATTATGAAAGAAAAAGAAATGTCCCCTTTGCTATACTATAAAAGCCTCACCTTACTGCTAACTTGTTTGAATAGTCTCATACAAACAGGCACTGAGCTCATAGGGCACATTTTCCTTTGTCACTCTCATCCTGTTTCATTTAGGACATCTCTTCAGAGAGTAAAAAGGTTCCACTTCTCTTGTGGAGAAGCTTGGAACTGGCAGCATCACTTCAATTTTGGGGCAGGTGGAAAGCAATAACGATTATGAAATTTTATGGGTTTGTCAGAGAACAGCAGAGAAATGGAGCCTCTAATATCCGTGAGGCCCTTCTCACACTTACTTTCTAACATTTCACTTGAATTTGGTTCCCAAAAGACTTCTCACTATTACCTTCTCTACTATATTCCTTTCATATACTCAACCCAAAAGCACACCAACAAAGTCCTCTGTAAGAGAAAACAGAAACCATTTACAGCATCCAAGGCTGTAAATTCAATTAATTTTTCTAACTCTTGGTAGTGTCTGCCAGTATATAAAGACAAAATTGAATGAAGTTTTGGATCTGTCCCTCACTCTCCCTACATTTTTAGAAAGGCAAAATATTTACACATCACAAAAAGATTAATAATCCCTGTTGGGGGCTCACCCTGGATAGCAGATAAGTCCACAAAGCTGCTGGCTCACTCACTCCCCTTCCCCAGAAGAACAGGGGAAGAAAATATTAACAGCAAACTGAGAAAAGTCATGAGTCAAGATAAAAATATTTTAATAAGTGAAGGAAAATAGGAAGGCAAAATAAAAGGCCACAAAGAAGGCTGCCCAGCAGAAAACAATCTGGGGTTGCTGTGCAGTGTGCACAGGAGGCCAAGAAGGCCAATGACATGCAGGTTTGCAACAGAAATAGTATGGTCAGCAGTGATCATCCTCTGTACTCAGCACTGAGGCCACACCTCAAATTCCCTGTTCGGCTTTGGGCCCCTCACTACAAGAAAGACATTGAGGTGATGGAACATGTCCAGAGAAGGGTAGCAAAGCTGGTGAAGGGTCTGGAGTACAAGTTTTGTGGGAAACGGCTGACTGCACTGGGGTTGTTTAGCCTGGAAAAGAAAAAGCTCAGGGCAGACCTTATTGCTCTCTACAACTACCTGAAAGGAGGTTGCAGTGAGGGGGGCATCAGTTTCTTCTCACCGGTAACAAGTGACAGGACAAGAGAAAATGGCCTCGAGTTGTGCCAGGAGAGGTTTAGATTAGGTATTGGGAAAAATTTCTTCTTAGAAAGGGTTGTAAAGCATTGGAACAGGCTGCCCAAGGAAGTGGTGGAGTCACCATCCCTTGAAGTGTTTAAAAAACTTGTGCAGCTACAGCACTTAAGGACATGGTTTAATGAAGAGCACAGTGGTGGTGCATGGGTTGATGGCTGGACTTCCAGGTATTTTCCAACCGTAATTCTATGATTCCAATAGGCGATGCAAAAAACCTCCCTGAGCAGACCATTTCCCAGCTACTCTCTGAGAAAACATTAACTAAAACCCCCTCCTCTCCTTTTTTTTTTTTTTTTTCCCCTAGGACAACACTATATGGCATGGAATAGCTTTAGACAGTTCAAGTTATCCCCCTGATTGTGACCCCTCTCAGCTTCTTGTGCACACCCAGTCTGCTCACTGGGGAGTCCGAGTCACAAACAGAGGAGGTCTTGCCACTGTGCAAACACTGTTCAGCAACAGTTAAAGCATGAGCGTATTGTCAACACTTTTTGGTCACAACTCTAAAACCTAGCACCATACAAGCTGCTAAGAAAAAGAAAATTTAACTCCATCTCAGGCATACCCAGTTGCACTCAGAGGTCTCGCTTTCCTCCCTTGACATTTCTGCCATGTATGACCAGTGATTTCTATTGAGCTACACAGTGTGGAAAAGCCATGTGTGAGGATTTTAACCACTGTTAATAATTCTCAAGCACTTAGGGTTGACAATATTTTTTACCAGAACATAAAAAGTGAGGGAAGTTCTACACTGAAAAAAAAACAAAGAAAAAAAAAAAAACTGTACGGGAAGAACAGACCTTCCTTCTTTCTTCATTACAGACACTTCATTACAGCAAGAATTCTGACCGTCCCTGCATACCAAGTGTATCATTCTTTAAAAGAGTCTTAGAATTTTGAAGTAGTTAGAAACACTTATATTATGAGGAATGTACACTAGTCAAAGATTCCATTAAAAATGCAGCAGCTTATAACTGTTTTAATTTACCAGAAGCAGGTTTTTGCAAAGAAAAAGGCTTGCCACCATTACCTACAGGTTCATGAGAGAGAGTGAGTATAACAGAACTAACAGCTCTCAGATGTAAAATTACTAATTCCAGTAATACAGTACATTAAACATGCCATTTGAGATATATGCCAACTTAAACTACCACATATGGCATACTATCTAATTATCACAGTTTGTGTTTTCATATGCAGAACTGTTCTAGTTTTTAAACAATGTGTCAAAATGCAGTTTTATCTGAAAACAGAAAACGTTATCTTTTTATAATACCAGTAGGTCAATACAGTCTTTTTAACATGCAGTACACCACAAATTAAAAAAAAAAAAAAAAAATTAAAAAGAGAAGAAATACATGAGAATAAGTTTCTGATGTTTTAGAAATGTTTTCAATGTTCCTATTGCTAAATATTCAGGGCAAAATTAATTTTAGTAATAGGAATATGTTTCTGAAAGATGGTATTTTCAATTTTTATTCTTCAAGTCTTTAATTCATCTATTGGCATACTAAGCCTTAACTGACAATGGAGAAACAGAACAATCAAGTTAGTCATTCTCCCAGTTTTGCATGCAATCAAAAATACTGTGAAATGGCACATGTACAGACATCAGTTGCAGTCAAGACAGACATCACTTGTGTTTCTTCTTTATGTGTAATTTGACCTCACTCAGAACAATCACTATTGCAGAATCATACATTCTAACTGCAGTTTAGTACAAATCATGCCCCAAAATACTTGATTTCAGATTCCCCAGCTGATGCTTCGTGTCACTTCAGCTGTTAAGAGGGATTTTTTTTTTTAATATTTCTTTGCACAAATAAGCAAAGAGTTCACACATAATTACCATGAAACGTTACATAATCTTAATCTCTCCTCTTCCAATTTAAACATGACCATGTATTTTTAGACAATAAAATCAAAATGTGCCAACAGCTAACACTTTAGCAGACAAATAACTCTGGAGCACCCATTCCAAATACTTTTGTTTCTTGTGCAAGAGTACAAAATAAATGTAGAGATATTCCACTCAGTCACCAAATGCATTTTTCACTGTCTCCTTAAGCTCTCACAAATTGTGTGTGGTATTTTTAACAATTTTTTTCAACAGAAAACAGATAACATCAAGATACATTTGAACACACTGTCTTACTCTAAAATACATAGATTACATTATAAATATAAAAGTACTTATACATACAAGAGTTTAATTAAGAAATGACTCCTCACTTTTTTTCTGGTTTTTAATGAGCATCAAGTCCTTGGATTTGCAATTACCTTTAAAACAGGTTTGTGTTAAGCTCAAAATTAAATACACGCAAAAACAATGTTTAAATTTTTTGCTGAAATAATTTGAAAGGCATATGAATCTGAACACTAAACCAAAATCTATTTTGTATTTTTGTTTTCAATAAACAAATTAAAGCAATATTTTTAAAAGAATACAGGCTTGTGTAATACTAACAGGAATATAGGAAAACTCAAAGTATTTAAACATTTTTTTCTTAATGAAAAGCAGAATAGATTTGATTTCTCCCATACAAACCTCCCCAGATAAAAAGTCAAAACAACCCTTCTAAGTCAAAACATTTTACATAAAACAAAATAAGACAATTTGATTTCATGATTACTATATTAAGCTAAAATGCAAATATATCCTGAAAATTTGTTTTCAGAAAGTTTACACGTGCCTTTTAACACTTCAGATTAGAACTTTACGGAATACTTCCTAGTAATAGTTTATATTACTTCTGATAATTCAGTCAATTTCATACTTCATAAATTTTGATTTCTTTCAAAACTAAAATCAAACAAGTGCACCAAAATAAAAGAAAAAAAATTTTGTTTGTAACAAGAGCAATTATTTGCAAATAGAAGGAGATTCTAGTAAATGTTTAGTTTGAAGATTTGTAACAAGCTGGGTTATATCTAGTGTTCCTCTTTTAAAATGGACCTTCTAGCAAGACTAGTATACATTAACATAAGGCCAGTATTTCTGTACATGGAATTACCGAACTGATTTACAAATATATTTAAAAGCCAGACTATAAATAAGGATGTAGATCATAAAGATCTGAACCTATATATATGTAGAGGTCAGAAAACCAGACAACATTTTTAAGCACAAAGAATAAGAAAATTACAAAAAAATATTGATTATATACACTAAGTTTTTATCACTTGACCTGCTTTTGGTGTTAATAAAGTTTGTATTTCCACATTAAAATTTGAAAGGACTTTTTAAAACAATGCATTTCATACTGATAATCTGTATAATACACCTATTTTTGATAAACATCTATTTATAATTGAAAAGGCATCCTATAATAAAATTGAATATTGGAAGAAAGATATCTCCAAATACAGACTCAAACAGCTCTATCCAGCTGAGAAAAGTTCAGTTACAATTATTTGCAAGGCTAAAAAATTGAGAACACATCCCTTCTCAGAGGAAAAGGTAGTAGTAAATGTTAACTACCATAGACAAGCACCAGGAAAAACAAAGCAAAAAGACAAAAAAAACCCCATTCCTTTGCTAGAAGAAGGAAAACCCCTAGAAAGACAGAAGTCTTCTACAAAAGACCTAAATTAGAATCAAAGACTTTTTTTTTTAATATACACTACTATTAATCTATCCATATGAATGAACACACTAGTACAGGACTATGTAGACCGGAGGTGTATTCCACCTTGCATAAATTCAGTATTTACCTGAATTTAATGGTTGTATACAGAAACTGCTGATAATTTTACTGTGTTTGTACCAGTATCTCCACTCACTGTCATGGCAGTGACAAATTAGAAAGAAATTATCATTTTCAGTCCTTACCTCAAGAGGTAAGAAAGAATTTGTATTTCTTTTTGTTGAAGGTAATAGAACATCAGAAGTGGAAAGATGGAAGAATTATATCTCACTGCATATATTAAGAGTCTGAAGAACTGGGGAAATGTTCACCTCTAGTGGAATATTTGACCTTAAGCAAAATAAAGAATGGGAAACAATTCATGAGGTTTTGATTGCATCCTTGCATCCAAACATTTTCACCCTGTCTAAAAACTCAAAGTTTTATTTATCTGAAGTCATCAGTGATGACTATATTTTACTGGTAGAATTCCTGTTCAGAACAGCAAGTATAAAAGCAGAAGCACAAAAGATTCATGTTAATGAAGTAAACTACTCATTTTCCAGCAGTTAGACATGCTAAACTACTACTGAGATTCAAAATTTAAAGATTTGTAATGGGGAAAACTTCAGGTTCTAAAAATAAATTCAAGACTACAAATTGAAGTTAAATACTTGTTCAGACTGAATCACTGGCTTTTTTTCCCAAATAAGTAGCATACACATAGTATTTTTTTGGTTAAATATATCTTTATAACCATCTTCATCACTTGTAAGATGACCTGTTCAGCAAGATTCTTATATTTCCCCACAGGAAGAATTAAAATGTAGGGGACATCCCACACTTTGAAGCAGATAACAAGTTATTTCTACCTAAGAGAAACATCTATACAGGAATCCAATATAAAACCCATCTTTTGCTTTTGAACAAAGGAGAAAGAAATGGGGAAGTGATAATCCCTTTAGAATCCAGCATTTAAATGCTACGTGAAAACTACAGCACTCTAAAGGGATTAACACAACCAAACCTGCTTAAAGCAGAGTGAAACTTTAAAAATTATTGAGTATAGAGAGAAAAAGTCTTCTCAAATTTCCTAAGGCATATTGGTCTTTCCCTCTACATAAAGACTCACCTACAAGGATTCCCAGATATCTATAGATACATACAACATCTGTGTCTTTTCAAACTGGAATCACTTCAGATATAGTATGCCATCATTCTCCTTTGGTTTGCCAATAAACTGCATTATAATTCAGTAGATAAATACTAATAGCACTAATTCCTCTAAATCAGCATTGCAACATCATACCTCTTTCTGGACCTACTGAAGTAGGTCATTCTACAAATATGAAATTTACATTAGTTCCTGAAATACTTTTAGTTTTAAGCACACTCAACTTAAATATCACATGACCATCATCAGCTTATCTGTACCTCTCAAGTAAACATACCTGACCATATGAAAACCTTGTAACACAAAACCAGTCCTACAAATATATACTAATTTACACCAAAACCCCTGTATACTTTCTTAGAATCTTTAACAGAGAAAATGCATCCAAATTAAGACATTTCCTGGCTTATTAGTACCAAAAGCATTAAGATCACCTATTCTGAACTCCTATGCATTAACATATCACAGAAAAAAAGAAAATCCTTGCATTATCTTAGGAGACCATTTAACTGTATGGATATTTTCAGAAAAGTTCATTAAGTTGTAACTGCAGCTGAAATACTGCAATCCTTAGTAAATTACCATCACTTCTGAAATTTTGCATTGGAAGAAACAATACATCCAACTACTATAAAACCAAACTCTTAAAGATAAATAAATAATAAAAATTGTCAGACAACCAGTACAAAGCTGCCAAAATTTACAAGCAGAGACTTCTGTACAAAACAAAACACACAAAGAATTTTGCACAAGATGAAACTTCATAAATTCCTGGACTAGTCAACACTGAAGGCATGGTAGTCCTTCACAAGCCATATTATTCCATTGAAAAAGGACAAAAAAAGTGAATAAACAATGACAAGTTTATTTTTCCTCATTCTAAGCATATGCATGTGTTGGGGAAGGGAAATAACAAGATACTTATTTTACAATTATGGATGACTAAATTTTGTGTCCTCCTCATCTCTGCACCAATGAAATCAGAAAGTGCTAAGGTAATGAAGTGTGAAGGACAGAACTGAGCTACTTCTGAACAGCAAAACTCACATTCTTCTAAACAGTAAGTACTATCAAACACATGAGCCATTTGAGAAGATAACATAGAAGCAGGAGAATCTTGTTAATTATCAACAAAGTACCATTAAAAAAACCTTAAATAAAAAATTACCTAGTTAAAAATATATTATTTAATTTAAACACCGACCTTGCTGCCACTATTTACTCCAGTCTCCTAAACTAGAGGGTTATAAAACATTTGTATAAACTGAGGGGGTTTTGTGTTTCAAAGGTACAGGTGGACAAATATAGTTACCCATTTAATTGATTTTCTCATCAAGAGCACACAAGACTCAACTTCTGAGACTACCAATTACCCATAGATTTCTCCACACACTCAAAAGTATTTTTTAGCACTTGGACTTTAAAGTCTGAGGAATTAATTTTTTTCTTCTAAATCCTAGTTATTTAAGGAAAGAACTGTTTTTCTAGTTATTTGGGATCAATGAAACAAAAAAATTTACTCATCTAATGTATTATGTTGAAGTCATAGATGTAGATCCATACAGAACTACACAGCTTATAAAATTATAAAGTACATACTTTATTATTGTTAAAAGTAGTGCAAATACTAGATGAGCACTTGGCATCGCTACGATAAATAAAATCACAAAAAACCCAAGTCTCTGTAAAGTTAACACTTTTTTTTTTCTTTAACATTTCACTATGCTGGAAATTATATACTACTTGATGAAGACCAATCTCAACAAAAACTAGTAGACTTTTCTGTGCTGCGCTATACAGTAAAAGACTCAGAAGTTAAAAAAGTGATAGAATCATATGGAGTTCCTGGGAAAGACAAATTTTACTTTAGATTGACAGAGTCGCCAAGTGTTCATCTAATACAGTAAGTAGAAGACATACAAAAAATGAAGTGTGCACACACATGCAAGGCAGAAAACAAACCCCATACATGTTCTACATCTAACACTTGCAACAAATCATTTTTATAAAGCTTTAAGACATCCAGCAGCAGCATTTCATTGCAGACCTTTGAAAAATAGCACAGACAGAATGCCGGAAGAGCCTCTCTTGTTCCACAGTTTTCTTCAAATCCAGGTCAAGAAACTACTAAAAAGCTACCTATTCCCTTTTTTTTTTTTTTTTTTTTTTTTTTTGTTTGTTTGTTTGTTTGTTTTTTTGGTGTTCCTCAGGAAAATTGTTGGTAGACTGCCAGATTACAATAAAACATAAATATTCTATAACTCTAGCTCAATAATGCTGCCAAAACAGTATCTGCGGCAGCGCCTGAATTGCTGCTGCTGCTACTACTACTAGTACTATACACTACCCTACCTGCACTCTGGCATTTCCTAATGCCAGATTACAGATGGGGACAAAATTTAAACCTCTGTTAGATCAAGCTCTAACTTTGGCATATGGCCCAACTGGTCTTTCCTCCCCCTTCCCTCAGAGCCATGACATTTCACAGCCCAACTCTTTGGGAATACACTCTGTTATAGGTTTAATTTTATAAGCACACTGGATGCTCAACAAGCAGACTTAATGGACTCATGCTGTTTCCTACTTTTCCAGTGCATGACCTAATATAAATATTTTCAATAACTTAACGATATAAAAAGAAAGACTCCATCATTGTATATTTCATTAAATATTTGTAATTTTTCATGTACAATTTGAAAACCAGAGTTTAGAATACACTAGGAAGATGATAAATTGCTGCTGCGCCTATCTGGTTCTCTACAGAGAATTTTCTTCCCCATGTTGCCAATGAAGAATCTAAAGAGGACTAAAGTCATTACTCGAAAATAAAAAGTACATACAAATCTTCCAAGAGTTTTGGAGGTGTGCACTACGGTTCTTCATTCAAGCAAACAGGTGCCACTCTATGAAGTGGGGGAAAATAGTACAAGTGTGTGAAGCTCTTGATGTGGGAAATTACAAGAGAGTTAAATGGCACTGAGCAAGGCACAAAAAGTGCTTTTAAAATAGAAACAAGGGAACATGCAGAGAACCTCAGTATCCAATTTAATTAATGATTGAGAATGCAAAGGCTCCAACTGGTGAAACATTAGCAGCAGCCATGAATTTCACTGTAGTTCTGTATAACAAGTAATCTTACCTGAGTGATTCTCAAAAAAATGTCAACACATCGATTGTATTTTTCATCTGATCCTGTCAATGCTGAGATGACAGGCCCTGCAGGATGCAGTGAGAGATCAATGATGAAAAACAGCTGTTTAGTCTTTTCACAATCAAAACCTACAAGACCAGGTAAATTTGAAATTTTCTCCGAGATTCATGCTTCTTTATATCCAACAAATGCTAATGTCACATAACCACTTTCATATACGTAAGTTGACAAGGGTATCTCTTCCTAACTTACAAGGCATCTGACCCCAGGTCAATCTTATCACCAATGTTTAACTTCAAACCTGGTCCCAAATACACTGTTCTTTCAAGTGCTATCTGGTCACATAGCTAGTTATTTACAACAGCTACATCCAGCCTTCCACGAAGGAGACATAATTTTGTCCCCCAATTATGCAAAGCACTTAAACCTTTCAAAAAATTTACTACGATTCAGAAGTCAAGAAGAACAATAAATAGCTCGAGCAAAGACTGATAAATTCATACTCAAATGTTACAAAAGCATGTTAGCATTGTACAGTTGGGAGCTGACTTCCATAAATGTGTCTCCAAAGACTGCCTTAAACTGACATTTCTATCAGATCAGTTAAGTTCTTGGAGAGGAATTTCAGTGCTTGGCTAGGACCAAGAACAGCATACCTAATCCTCAATCAGATTCAATTATAATTAACTATCAAATACATTAAAGTGAAAATAAGTTAATATGGGAGGATGGAAATTTATATAGTTGTCATTTTATTATGTACTATAATATTTAGTGTGTCTATCAAATTTAAGGAATGTGTAAAGCAGAGGATTCTGAAAATCCTTGCTGTATTTTAATGTAAAAATAGAGAAATGTAGTTAATCTTTATAATGTTATGTATGATCACAAATTGGGATGCAGATACCCTTAAGATCAAAACAAAAATAAGATGGAATAAAGCATTACGAGTCTGTAATGTAACACAAGATCTCTGGGTTAAAGTACAGTTTGATATTTCCTTTGGGGAATGTAAAATGGCCCTGAATACCAGGGTGAATATAAGGAACCTGATAGTTTCCTAAAGCCATGTCATGCAGTCAGAATAAAGATGGTAGTATATCTACAGTAAATTAATAGCCTCTCACATGCACAGCACACTAATTTACTCCATGTGCTAAATACCAAATTCCAATTTTACATGTGTTCATGCTACCAGAAATCCTTAAAAGAACCACAAGACTGAGCTAGATATACCAAGCATTCCCCACTACAGAATATACTACACTGCACCAGAAATTCATACCAGACACAATATAACTCTTTTCAGTTAAAGACAATTGTGTTTGTTGTCAGAACAAACACAAATATTTTTTCTAAGTCCATTATAATGGTGACTTTTCAAAAATATGTTTATCAGCTTCATTACTCCACAGATAAATTTGATAAACAAGCAGAATGTATTACAGTTTTAGATTGAAGTACATTAAGAATATTACACTAGTGTCAAACAAATCCAATCAGAAAACCAAAAGTCCTACCTAGAAACGTGGCCATCAGAAACAGTCAGAAAAGCAGCCTTCCCCTTTCTAATATATATTGTATTTTAAACCATGACACTGCAGGCTCTGAGGGTCAGAATAATTAAGATCAACAGCAGCTGCAGTGCAACGTGAGAAGCACACTGCCACAGCTCTCACCAGTCCAGCCCAATTACCTGCAGCATTCCAACACTGGACAACTGACAACTACCATACTCCTCACCAAGTCATTAACTCCCACTGGCCTACTGATAAATGTTAAAAAACAAACTAATCTCTCTAAGATGGACTGCAAAGCTGACTGCACCTGCTGTGGGACGAAACAATGAGTCTCAGAAATGTGTACCAGTCAAATCCTTATAGTTTTTGCTAACTATATGCTAGAGTTGTGTTCAAAGACTGAAAAGAGACAGCAATCAGGCACAGGCCCTCCTGCTGAATCCCTCTATGCTCCATTTCTAAAAGCCAGTTTGATAAATTCACTAAATCCAATGTTTTTTTCCCTGGCCAAAAATGTACTGATCACTGACAAAATAAATTCTGTGGTCAACTACTGAGGACAATATCTAAGTTAATGCAATTAACTAAAGAACAAACAAGATCAAAGAGTATTTGAAAAAGATATTGCTTGTTATAGGTTGCATGTATTAAGGAAAGAGAATGCATGTTTTGTTTACCGCACAAGGGACAAGAGAAAAACAAGAGATTCAGACGTTCTCTGTTTATATTTTTAAAATATTAGCATAAGATCCATGCTCTGTCAAAGGTCCATTAAAACTTAGATCTATCTGAAAAATACCATTGAAGTATTGTATGGAACTTTCAAACTTCATGAAAGTGGAAAATTAAAATCCTATTTAATTTTTGTTAAATAAAAAATTGCTTTACAGAAATCCTGACTTTATCAAAAAAGCAATACTGTTAATAGAAGCACCTTCATCTACATAAACTTTCTAATCTACTGAAAATAATTTGGGTTTCAATTGTATTCTAACCTAGGTAAAAGCAATCACAATGAAATGTTGAAAACTTAAACATGGCATTTCCATCATAACAGCTGTACTCACTCTCTTCTTTATTTTGCCAACTAAGTTAGTCTGTATCATTTATTAAAGTTAGGCTAACCATTCCAAATCTGTCACAAGTTGTTATAAACCTTTCTATACGAGACAAAGACACAGCGTTTCCTTGCAAACAAAAGCCATTTATTATGTCAAAGTTGATTCACTCATTAACATGAATAAGTCCCTACATGTAGGAAAAAAGTATGTGCAAAATTTCAACTTGTACTTCTCAAAATTTCTCTAAGCCTACCAAACGAGAAACTGCCAAGTGATAGTACACTGGGCAAGTTAGATATGTAACAATCTCAAGATACTACCAAGTTATATATTCAATTTCAGCTTCCTTTTAAATGTAAAATGCTAAGGATCTGCTGGCTAACAAGCTAACTTTTTTTATTCTGTTCCAGTAACCAGGCAACAGACAACTGTCCAACTGAGAATTATCTCTCTGAACAGCTGGCAATCAACACATGGGAGTTTTTGGGGGTTGGTCTCTTTTTTTTTTTTAAACTAGCACAAAGATCAGTGATTACTTACAAATCTACACAGCTTTAGATTCCACCTCTGAAATCTCTACTCACTATTTAGTAATTTCCTCACACCCATTATCCCTGAAGTTACTCACGTAAGTAAATGTTTACAACAGAATCTGAAAATCTTAGACATATACTTATGTAGTCTCCAATTAGCTTATGTCAACACTTCAGAAATAAAAAAATAGAAGCATCAAGAATAAAAATGAGATGCATTTATTGATGTATGACAACCCCCTTCAAGGAACCATGACAACAGAAAGCTAATAACTAAAGCCATTCTCACTTCTAACTCCATTAGTCTTTTCTCTTCCCTAGCTGAAAAAAAACAGTATTTCACTTCAACATTATTTCAAGTGTTGATTTTTAAAACATTCTTTTCCCCACCAGACTGTTATTTTTAAGAGTTATTAATTAACATGACAATCTCTTTATTATAGAAAGGAAATAATAATGGTAAACCAAGCTTGATATATTATACCTTTTTCCTTCCTAGCAGTTTATAAGAGTAATGAAGCCATAAGCTTATTAATTATAAATTCCTGTAAAGTTGTTGCTTACACACGCAATGTGTTTGAAAGGTTTTTAAGAGTCAGAATAGGAGACTGTTCAGAAAGGCACTGGGTACAAAGATTACTTAGACTGTCTCACATGTGTTGAACGCATGAATGTTTTAAAAAAATCTGATATTTAAACAGAAAACATCTCAAATACAAGTCACAAGCACAACATAGCCATACAACACTTCACACACTCTCTATGTAGGTGGGAGAGGAAACTCACACCTTTTATATTCTTCCAACATTTATATCACTACTGATTAGAAATCTGCTATAACCACAATGCAGTTAATATATTGTTAAAAGCAGTAAAAACTTATCCCCGTTTAATTGTGCTTTTATTCATCTGTGTTCTTGATACGATCTAATTTCAGAACAAGTATGGCTTCTTATTCCAATAAATTGAAAAACACTGACCAAGCTCAAGTTCACTCAAGCACCAAGTTCAGACCAGGCAAGATCCTGTTGCAAAATAAACAACATGATGCGATGCAACAATTTTGTGCATGCATGTGTGTGCATATGGGAGAGACTGGGGCAGGAACGCGGAGGGAGAGCGCACATGAGAGAAAGAAAGCGCGAGTGTGTGCCAGCGCTCGCAATGGAAAATATACATATGTCCCGAGTAGGTTTCAGTCCGGCGGTCACTATAATGCAGAATGGAGAAACAGATAAGACAATGACAGCTTCACACAACAGAAATAATCTTTTCGATGTTATGCAAAATAAAACCATACATTAAAACAGCTTCACAGAATAGCCACTTTCTTTATGTAGTTGGCTAAATCTGTATTCAAATTTTGGACCAAAACCTACTAGCCGATGCACACTGTACTTCTCTACAGAAAGGATCAATACCATTTAGTATAAAAGTAGGGTATATTTTGACACTTTAATTTCATTTATGCTAATCTTGGGGGACAAGCCTGAACAGAAGAGAATCAGGGATAATCTAGGCACAATACTCAAAGTCAAATTACAGGAGTCCAGACAATTAGAGAAAGTCAGCGGGTAACCTGAAAACAGAACAATAAATCATGTACTCAAAAAATAAGACTGTAGTGGACAGTAATATATTTTTATACTGCTTCCAATTTTGTAAACTAAAATGTACAGTGCAAAGCTGTTTTTCCTTTAATTTCTTGTAATTAGAGCTGCCATATAATTCTTCAGTAATTATGTCACCTTTTGACGCACAAAAATAATTCCAACAGAAATCAGTCTGCATACTGAAGTCCTATATCACAGAGGGAAAGAAAAAACACTATTAGATCATGGGAACTATTCGCAATTTCTGTGTTATAACCAACTTCCTCCTTTCCAAACAGGAACTTACTTTTCTAAAACTTTTGGAAATACAGAAGAGTTTCACAGAAGCTTCAACAACAGAACATTGAATAGCAAAATATACATTAAACACATTTGTAATCACAAGCAGAGATAAGGACTAAGTAACAGCTATTAGGAAAACAGAATAATTGTTTAAGAAACTTTGTAAGAAAAATAAACCGTATCTTCATCTTAGCTCTTTCAAAAGGTTTGTATTCCTAATGCTATACGAGCAAGAGAGTCTGGAAGAAACCCAAAAGCCATCAGCTCAGGGAATGTCAAGACCTCTGAAAATTCCATGGGCTGGTGGTCAGACGCAAACAGAAAGACTAAGAAGAGCTAGCCATGCTGGAATCTGTTTCCCATCCCTGTTCCATGCTTCAGCAGGTATCAATCACCAACTTCCTTAAAACACTTTCTATATGACACAACGTAGCTGCATATTCAAGGCAGGCTGTATGAAGTCAAACTGGAACTTCATTTGCACCTGTTAGCGTGAAAATGCTTGAGCCTCCCTGCCCCAGTTATTTATATTATTGCTACTGATTTTAAGGGAAAATATGTCACAAATGTTTTTCTCATGTTATTCTAGCTTGCCAGTTTTTAGTTTTCAAAGGTTTTTCTGCTACTACTGTTTTATCTTTACAATTTCTTACAGACACACACAAAAAATATGTAATTCTGATTTAATCAGAAAACAAAAGAACTATACTAAAGCACTGAACAAAAGATCTAATCTTTGTAGCGTCCTTTCCAAGAAAGTGTAAATAAACTGTAGTAAAATGAAAAGGCTTGTAATTTGGTATTTGGAATATTCTTCATAAACACCAATTTTCTGTAACATCCTTGCATATCTGATACCCCCTCATGTATAATGCAGAAAATCCATTTCATTTTCATCTATTGACAGTGGATTTAATTTACTATTGCAGCTCTTTACCCAGATTATGTTATTAATTCTGCAATCAGGCTCTTTAGAATGCTTTTATTTCTTCCAGGAGTTTTCACAATTCCACATTGATTTTTTCCACCCTAACATACCTTTCAAAACAAAGGATCATTTTTTCCTAGCTTTTTTTTAAAAAAAAAAGTAAAAAAGGCCTCAAAGGCAACAAGCACCTTACAAACAGCAGTTCATAAGCTGTAACTTTCAACAGGAAAAAAAAAATCTACATGCATCACTTCAGTCTGAAATTTAAGTATTCCAAACTACATTCATTAAGGAGACGTACAACAGGTGCATTAAAATTTCCACACCAACAATCATCTTTGTAAATAGACAAAAATCTCTTCATTAATAAAAAATTATCCACTTCTGCCTGACACTAAAGATAGAGGACAGGGATGCTAAATGCTCCAACGTTAGTATTCTGTTTACATCTATACCAACTGCCTCCACTATTTTGTAGAATTCGGTCATCTTGTTAAAGTTGATCAAACGCAAAGCAGCTCTTAATTTTCCAACAGAAAAAAAGTCAGTACCAGCTGACTCAATTCCAACAGCTCAGCTCAATTCCAAATCACCAGCTACTCTTCAAAACACAGAAGTGGCAGCTATGTTATTATTTTACATCAGTTTTTTAAAAGTCCTCTGGAACAAAGTTCAATTAAAGAATGATAATTTGTTCATATTAGGGGAAAAAACGATTCATCAACTAGAGAAGCTAAAATCTTGTCTATCATTATACGTAAGACTCCATTTTCAGAAATCTTACAAAGGAGAAATGCCAATTCAGGTATTTATAACTGTTATACTCAAATACTGAAAACTTCTTTCTTGTGCATTAACACACCTAATATAAAATGCTAATTTCTTTATTCATCCAAAGCACTTCACTTTTATAATAGTTTTCTTTCACCATCATGATAAACATAATATAAAGAACATCTAAAGAGCGGCACTTGTCCTCTTTACTTCACTCCAGAGCCAGTGAACAAAGCAGTGAAGAAGAAAGAAGGTACATAATGGATTTAAAGTAAGTGGCCCATTCTTTACTAAGCGGCCTCTTATTTTCACTCATTCTAGCTTAATTGTCATTCTAATGTCTGGAAACTTCAAACGAACAATTATTTTTACACCACCTGTCACATTGGTTCCTTAAAGCCAGATTTTTTTTTTTTAATAAAAAATAAAGCAAACACTGTTAATTAAAATAATATTTCACAGAAACATTGTAAACATCTTTAAACTTGTTTCAAGCAGTTAGTGCCCAACACGGTCCATTCCATACACCGAAACAGACAGAACATTTATATTCACTGTTGCACTTCATAGCATACTTTTCTGAGACATAATGCTTCCTGCTGCACTGGAAGCTTAGTTGTCAATATATGAAACACACTGACATGTACATACGTCCCTTGGGACTTGAAAATAAAGAATTGGCTAATTTTTGCACCTACCTGGGTAAAAATCTTTGGATTTAGACAACTTGATGGTGGCCCCAGTCTCTTTCTGCAACTGAACAATTGTCTGTCCTCCCTTCCCAATTATAGATCCAGCAGCATAACTAGGTATGAGGACCTTTAGAAAATACTGGCCATCCTCTGAAAAATTGAGATATGCATGGTTAATATGGCTTATAAATTCTCATTTTTCCTCCCCAGACCCACAAATAAACAACAGGTTATGTCTTTAAACTCCTCCACTAATTCATGCATTTACATCTAACCAGTTGCGTCATTCTACAAGACATGTTTAGACTATGCCTTTGACATTTTAAAATATCTACATTTATTCTAAGCAAAATAAAGAACACACATAGGGTCCTTAACTCAGTAAAAGAATGAGAATAAAATCTGTATTATATTTCAAAGGTAGATTTTTTCCAAAGGTAACTACAGCATGCAGAAATTATCAGACCCCTTAAAAAAAAAAAATAATAAAGCCCTGCACTAGAACGTGGTTACTGACAACTACAACCTTCCTTGAAAATGCTGCAAAAGAAATGACAAAACCAAAAAGGAACGAATTGTAAATTCTAATGAGCTATTTGTTTGTCATTAGCAAACACATGAGAACAGCAATTAGCTATTGCCTGCATTCTTCTTAAGTGAGCAAAACGACTACTCTGCTACCAAATAACCCACCCAAAATGTGGGGTTTTATTCCAAGCATTTCAGCCACTGCCAAGAAAACAACTCAACATGGTGCGGATAGAATCACTTGCCTAAGTAATCCTGATGTATTCCTTTAGCACTTCTTAAGCGACAATGATCTCTTTTAAGCTCATTAATTAAAGGACACTAAGAAGAATTTTTCCCAATTGATCAAACCTTAAGTCACTTATTTTAAATACACTTAAAAGGTGACAACACAGACAATGCCAGTCCTCTACCCACCACTAGCATTAAAGCACACAATTGAAACAGGAAAAATATATAGAATGAATGGAGGGGGGAAAGAAAAAAGGATCCCCAGTCTGATTTGGAAACTACACAATTGTCAGTGCCCTCACCACACTGCTAAATCCAGCTACACTGAAGTCTGAGGACCTTTCTGTAACTGGTTCCAAAGAAGTGCAAGGCAATAAGGGTACGCTGGTTTCCCAGACTTGGGCTATCCCCAGTAATTAGGGCAGGATCCTACTGGCATGAATATCAAAATATCATGAAACCTGTTTCATAAAGTTGTGGGGTTTTTTTACCCCTAAGCAGAGGTAACGATCTCAGTTCACCTCACTTCTCTTCTCTGAGACTGTAAGTGTCTCAAGAAGTGCCTGTGTGTGACAGTGGTGCCCACCCGTATTAGCACAGCTGGGGAACCATGCATTATGTACAGTCGGACGGCTGCTCTCAACACGGGGCAAATAAATTCACCTCTGCCTCGGTGCATTGTTATGACGACTCCAGTGCAAACGGATAAAGGAGATGCTGGTCCCGTTATAACTCATCTCCTCCAGGAAGAGTAGGATGTTAACTAGCGAGTCCCCGCAGCCAAGGGGCGACTCCCCCCGCCACCAGCCAGCCCTCGCCCCCGGCTCGGCACTGCAAACACACGCCGTGTACGCGCTGACAATGGAAGTGAGGCCAAGGAGGAGGAAAACGCACGGCAAGGCTGAAATTCAACTTGCGACCCCAAGGATGTGGAAGGAGGCAGGAGCGTTTACCGTCTCCCTCCAGCTGCCCTTTATTTTCACCCATCGTTAAAGGGGCGAGGGAGATAGCTGGGCTGCGGGAGTCCCTTGTGCTCCCTCCTCGCCTCCGTAGGGTCACGGCTGTGCAGCCCCAGCGTTGATATTAAATAAAAAGACTGGTAGATGCTGAAAACCGACGCCATTTTGATGAATGATAACATTAGAGAAATAGGAATCTTTTTTTTGGGGGGG
>VXAY01000710.1:214997-287020 GCA_013399855.1 Oxyruncus cristatus | reverse complement strand
AAAAAGAAGGGCGGGGCTTTCTGCAAAGACAGGCGGGAGATCCGACCAATGGGAACAGAACAGAGCGAGGCTGGGATTGGAGCCCATCGCTAATCCCGGGACGCAAGTGGCANGGGCGCTTTAACCTCTGCGGCGGTGGCGGCGGCGGAGCGGGCGTGTGTGGGGGTGGCTCCTGCCCCGGGAGGGTCCCCGCCGTGATGCGGCGTCACCTGGGTTACACGCTGCGCCTCGCAGGCCCGCAGCTGCGTGGGAGGACGGCTGAGATTGCTCGAGGAGGCGGTGGGATAGCGGGGACACGTCTTCGCCTGGGCTGGCTGCACCACTCGCGCGGCCCGTCACGGCCGGTGTGGCCGCGGCCCTCCGTCCGTCCGTCCGTCCGTCCGTCCGTCCATCCATCCCCTCCGGCCGCCGCGGGGGGCGGGCGGGGGACAGTGCTGCCGGTCCGTGCTGGGAGCCTCGGACGCGCCGGGCTGCATCGCGCAGGCTTGTAGAGGAAATAATAAAGATATTATTATTATGCTGTGACAGCCGGTCTAGCTGGAGCTGTGCGACACAGCCGCGTCGCTTACCTAAGTATTTCGTAGATATTTCAAAGATGTTTCACTGCGGCGAAGGTTATTTCTGCTTACAAATCTGAAATTATTCAGGTGGAAGCTTAAAACATTTTAACATGTGGGGGAAGGGGGAGACAAGGCTCGGGGGATCGACTGCGCACCAGAAAAGCATTTTTACTATTTTACTCTTTGCTATTTATTGACTCGTTCCTTTGAAGAAATTTTTCAGACTGCTGTAACTGTGGAGGCAGTGGTCAGTACTGGAGCGTCAATTCTGTACAAAATCTAGGAACATATGTTTATTGCGTTACACCATGCTCTGTGCTAAATTCGTATTGATACGTGTGTGTGCAGCGTGGCTGCTGACTCGATTCCTCCTAATGCGCGAGCTGAAAACCTGGCTGTTTGTGGATGAAATCCAATTTCCATTCTAAGCTCCCTGGGAGACAGCCTTAGTTTTAATAATCACTTACCACTAATACTGCCTCAAACAATTTTTAGTACTTAAAATGCAGATTTAATTTATAATGTATCATATAGCGCATCACCTCTGCTTAAAAATTACAAGGCAGGTACGTAATTCATTATAGGATATTAAACTGTGCACATATTAACATCTAAACAGGCTCCTGCCAAAATGCATTCACAATCAAGTGCTGTACATGGGAAACTTCCAATGAATTCTTTGGGAATTGTGTCCCAGGAATGTGATATCCAGCTTCCTCACCAGCAGATGAAATAGATGCAGCCAATTCAGTAACAATTTGATAGCATATATGATCAGAAAAATGATTATATAAATAGGGAACTTTCTTACTCATCATATACCCTTTGTATCTAAGATATTCTGACTCATAATTGCTTAGTTTACTGACTGAAATAAAATTTTAGGCTTCTGTTACCTTGGCAGTTGCTGACACAATTTCGATACAGCAAACTGGGGACTGGTTCTAGTTCTTGCATTTTCTTTACTAAGTTCCAGGTGAAGAATTTTATTAGTATTTGAGTCAGAAAGAGCACTGCACAACTTGTAAATCTCAGGTCCAGTTTGTAGGGTCATCAGTCCTAAAAGACTTCTTTTTATTTGTGAACTAAGCAAATGACTTACAGAAAATTTTGAAGACAAAAATAAAAACACACAATGTTTGAATTAAGCCATCTTGAGTCAATTTCCGTAGTGGAACTGGATAAATTATAACACTCCTCTCTTTATGTCACTGAATATGTCCCATTCATCTGAAGCAACATTGAATCAAACAATTCTCTGGTTTGTAGACCACATCTGTTTTACTGTGCCCCCTGCACCAGTTTTAATTATGTGACAGATCTGATTGGATTCAGCACCTGCAAGTCCTCCCTTTGGGATCTCCAATTAGCTTATAAAACATTTACTTGATTGCATTCTTGAAACAAAAGTATTGTTTCATGTTAACAGTAGAACTATTAAAGAGTAGAATAAAAAAAGGTTTTAACATGATAAGCAGCATGTATGTTGTTTGAATATCTAGCTTCCATAAGCTTAGAGGAAAAAATAGTAATCCTGAAACCTAATTTCCTCAGGCTCAGCAGATGTCTGTCCTGCCTTAGCCTGTTTCTTTACTAACAGCTGTTTCACAAGTGCCTCCCCTAGTCTCTACAGAATGCCTTTTGTTTAATAATTCCCCTCTACGTTATCTCTCATCCCACTTAGACAAGTTTTTTCAAGTTTCTGGTACTTTACATAGGTATTTTATAGTTTCATAGACAGGCTCATCTTTGAAGAAGTTAGTTAAAACTGTATAACTAGCCTCTCAGCTAGCTTCTCAGTAACAGTTCTACTTAACTAAGCAAATAGCTGCATGTAATTAACATTTCAAAAAATATTGATTTAGTATTAAGAAAAGAATTATTACAGATATGCTTCAGAATACACTTTTTCTCCTTATTTGACTGCTTGGAGCACTGATACTGGAGGTCTAGTGGGGAATATAACACAAAGTGCAGCCCTCTAGTGGCAGAGGTCACGGGGAGTTTAAAGCAAGCTGGGTCTTTGTTATGGGTGGGGGCAATGAAATAAACAGCTTTTAGCAAAATGTAGGAAACTGTCCTGCATTGTTCATGGTCTGAAGCACAAGCTAAAATAGTTGTGGAGGCCTGTAATACAACCTTGGCCCCATTCTATTGTAATATCTATGCAGAAAGTACCGATGGAAAATATTAAAAGGTCCGAGTTTTCCTCTTTTTCCAAATCTGTAATCTGTTGTTCATCTTTTCTGTTTCCAGCCAGCACCAGGTTGACATACCTGACCAGAGGTTTTTCAAGCAACTGTCAGAGGTTTTTCAAGCAGCTGTAAGATCTTGATTCCTTCAGTCATGTCCTACCAGATGAGGTATTCTATAACTTCAGTAAGAATATGTTCAGTGATGCCATGGAGATTCAATTTGCCAGGTTTATTTCTAAAATCACTCTCGATTGGTGGAGGTGTGGATGGTAGCATTCAAATTAATCTCTCCCATAGATATGAGAGCTATGCTTAGAAGTAAAAGGGATTAGGAAGAAGGACAAACTAAAGCACTTAAGCATATATATTAACAAATAGAAATCTGCATAATAACTGAGGTGGAGTTCTAGTAATCAGATAAAGTCCACTTTGTGGAACAAGACTCAGTCTCCTGTTTCTTATGGAGGTGATGTATAGTTCTCTTCTGGCTAACAAAATGAACTTCAATTTTCCCCTTATACGACAAAGCCCAACAATCATTTGATAAAAACCGATACCTCTTAAACATCCTGGCAATGTAAAAGAAAACAGATTCTGTCTTTGTCCAAAATGGTGCTACTACAATTGCCAGTTTTTCATTACCAAATGATTCCTAGTAAACTTTGGCTCCACTAAAATTACAGTTAGTGATGAACTCTTTCTAGTTTTTAATTTTCATCTCCTGTTTATGAAACTTCTCTCCTCTGACAATCTATCAAACTGGTATTATCACTGATTAAGTTATCTAATTATTGCTAGTTTAAATACTGCAAAATTTTTTCACCAGTAAATGTTTTAATTTGCAGTGAAACTTCTCCAAGATTCCAGCAATATTAATCTGAGGAAAATCAAACCCAGGGTTTGGGAAAAAAGTTAAACACATATTAGACGGAAAATGACCTAATTATCTATTTCCCCCATTTGTATTGCTTTTATTATCTGCACCTATATTATATGCATTGCCTAGCTGAAAGCCAACTCACTGAAAAAAGCATAGACAACTGCTAAACCTTTTCATATTGTAGGTTGTTGCTGTGTAGTAGCTTTCTTTTTCCAGGAAACTGAGGAAGACAACTTAAAATCAGTAATAATTTGACCATACAATTTGTCATAACATGAATATGTTGGCCAAAATTCTTTTTCTGGTGATTAAAGGCAAAAGTGTTTGTAGGAAATCAATGTCAGTTTCTGCTCTCTAGCAGAGGGATCACCTGTCTCCTTCTATTCCCACAAAGTTCATTAATATTTACAGTATTTTTTTTTACTTTTCTTCATGAATACCAAACTGAATTGATCCCAGTTCTTCATTGCTGAATCAGTAGGTCAGATTTACAAGGGGTTACCTAAGGATGTATCCAGATCTCAGTGTAAAAAAACAAGTTAGCCTCAGGACAGTATAATTTTTTATCCCTCGCAGGGAATTGACTGTGTGGATCTGGATATCTGAAACTCCAGTGGCTGAACACTTACCCCAAAAAGTCATCTCCATGGTGATCTTTCTGCACAGTATTTTAAAGACCTTTTCTTTCTTAGAATGAAAGAAAATGAAGACTTGATTCCAATTGCATTCCAAAAATAGTAGTATATTCTGTTTTCTTTGGGTCATTGGTTATGTTCGTTTTGCTTTTTCTCCTTTTTTTTTTTTTTGGAGGGGGATTTTTTTGGAATTTGTGTGTGTGTGTTATTTGTTTTTACTAGAAAAAACAGATATTCAGGGTTTAAAATGGGTACAATCTAGGAGCGAATTCACCATAATGAAACAATGTAACATCAACATAGAAACATCTCCTTGTGTAGCTTCATCAGTTTACAGTGTTACTGATTGTGTACCTCTTGTCACTATCTTACAAAAGGACATTGGAAGCATCTCTCCTACGAACTGAATTCAGCCAGCTATCACTCCAGATGCTTCTGACTGTATTCATTTAACAGTATGGTCAACAGGGTATTTTTCAAGGAATCAGAATACTTGTTTCCAATCACTGTTTTTATAATTTCTCTAACAGTATTACTATTTTATGTGTCATTTTTCCCAACCACCCACCTCTTATTTGTTTGAAATTTTGGCATTTTAAAATAAATTAATTATGGAAAAAAACCACATTAACATAAAAATTAGTTTCTTTGATTCTGTTGTCAACACTGATTCCCTTCCTGGAATAATGCAGTCTTACAATATAGGACCTTAATCAGGATTGTTTTGGAATTTTGCTATAGTTCAGCTCACAAACAAGAGTTATTTCAGTGGAGAAGATCAGAAATCTTTCTGGAAAAGGAGTAGAAAGGAGAAAAGTAAACATGTTGCACAGTGGACAAAGGAAAAATAAGAAAAAGACAATAAAGACAAAGATACTGATTTTTCTGCAGTAATCATGATTTATATTAAATTATGTAGCAAAATTTGAGTTGCTCTGATCATTTTGCTCACTGATAAAATGTATACTACCTGAGATCATTAAAGACAACTATATGCTAGTAAAAATATACCAGTAAACTCTCCTACTGTTAACCACCAAGGAAACCCATTTTTTCCTGTATAATTTATAATCAATTTTCCAAATAATAAACTCTTCCAGCAAAAGTAACTTTTATAAGTATAATACTATTATAATGGTAGAATCTTTGCCAATGGAAAGGTAAGAGAAATAATATTATTGACATAATAATAGTTCCTAGTAGAAATCTAGAGATCTTTAAAAATACTTTTAAAATGCTTATTATATCAAAACACATATGCCAGTAGATTACAAATTAATTTTCAGCACAATCAGATCTTAGGAAACAGTTATTACCTTTAGGAATATCAAGCCACAATGGGATGTTTAACTGATTCTTCCCTAGAGTTTAGTAAATATGTTAGGATTTGTTCTTCAAGAAATTATTTCTCTTCACCAACAGAAATCAATGATTCCATTCATATTTTACCCGCTTGAAATTTATTCCTGAACTGGAAAATCTCTTGGTGGGGGAGGGTAAACAGCTAAAACTTATTGCCAGGATAAATTGGCCAGAATGATTTGGCACATATCCTGAGTTTGCCATGAAAACACGTATCTGTGTGTCAGCTGCACACAAAGGCTATCTGACCGCAGAAAAAGCATGGGGATTAGGCATAATGCTGCCTATTTGAGACAAAGGGTATTCCTTAGTGCAGTGAGGTTAAAACAGACAGCTCATCAGTAGTACAAGTCTATCTGAATTATTTAGCTACCATTTTGAGCCAGAAGGAAATGGTGGCAGATTATTAATGACTTTTGGGTTTTATTCGTCTTGTTATTTTGTTTCAGTGAAAGCAGTACTGGAAACATGAAAAGATACCAAAAGATGGGATCATTTTTACTCTAATCACTTACAACATAGAGAATCGTTTTCTTATTTTAACGCTAGTTCCAAAATATTATTTATTTTTATTTACATTTCCACTAAGACTTATGAAGTTTCTATTTATGCTTGTAAGTGGGTGAATGACCAAAATGAAAGGGACAACTCACATGCTCAGAAAATAGAAATCCATGGATCTAGTGAATGAAAACAGTTCTATTGATTTGAAGTGGGTTTAAGTCTTTCAATACAAAATACTTCAGGAAAAAATAGTGGAGAGAGTAAGGAAACTATATAAAAGATATTAACATAGTCTGAAATGCATTCTTGCAATAAAAGAGATTCTCATCATAATCCAGTGGCAGGCAATTTAAAATAACTTTGCATAGAAATATTTAGGGATATATAACAAGAATATGTATAAAGAATATTTAGGAACATATACTTTATCATTTTTAATAAATTATATATAAAAAATTAACAGCTGGTATATAATTTAAAATTTGGCAGTTACAAAAGTGAAAAATAAGGATGCACTTTCCAATTATTAAAAATAACAAGTTAAGGTGAAAATCTTTACATAGTCATGCTTTATGTCGATAAAAACCAGATCTAAACATGATGATACAGAAAGTTACACATTACATGTATAAAAGAAGCCTGATTATTTTTCCTGCCAATTTTTTTGAGCATTTTTTTGGTCACATTTTAGCCAAGTAAGAAGATTCCTGTTTCAAAACTTTTAAATATTTGTAGTTTTCATTCTTATTTTCATTTACAGCTTTAAGATGTTTCCTCTAGAGCAGAAAAAAATCATATGTTGAAACAGTAAAAATAAAATTACTGCAGAACTGAGTCATTGCAAGTGAGATGAATGCTCATAAAAAAAACCTTACAAATCACAAAAAAAACCCCCAAACCCAGAAACCAGATCATTGTGCATTAGAAACAATGCTTTTAGATTCATTATGGCTCACAACAAAGGTATTTATAAGTGGACCTCCTGCCTTTGTCACATGCTGTCATTGCTTTGGATTGACTGCTGTTAGATCCCTGTAATCCCAAACCCCAGGATCTTGTCCTACATATTTACCCCACTTGGTATGCATGTCAGTAACTATTTAAAATGGAAATGAACTCTAATCTTTGTATGTGCTAATAGCAAAGGGTTTTAATCTCCTAAAGCCCATATTTACCAAGCTTTTTGGGGGGTTTTGTAATAAAGTTTATAAAAAGCTATGTTCAGTCATATAGCTTAAATTTGCTAGTTTAGCCACCTATGTTTGGTTAATGCTTGGCATTTCTTAATCCAATAAGGTATCAGGGCAATATTATGGAACATGTTCATGGATGATGAGAAGAATAGAATAAAAACAGCTACTGGTCTAAAAATGACGTTTTAGTAATGGCACATCTTGGCAACTCTCTTGTCTGTAATGAACTAGTAAGAGGAAAAATTCATGTTTTAGAAGACTGATGCCACAGATGTAGAAATAATATATGACAGCCATTGACTTATGTTGTTATGTAGATGTTATGCAGAGATTAAAACTCAAATATTGTCCAATTAAGAAAAACTTCATCAAAACTATCATATCCCATTCCACCTAAAGACCCATTGTTGCCAACAGATTAAAATTAATGTACTTCATTTGAAGGGGGTAAGAAAAAATCACGAGTATTGTTGAGTTTTAGTCCTAACTCCTATAAGAAATTTCATACTTGTACCCGATACAAATCTTGCATCAGATAGGATCTTTGTGAAAATCACTCCTATTTTCATATTATGATTGTTATTAATAAATATTTGCATTGTACAACTGCTCCTTGGAACTTGGTTCCACGATCACTTCCTGAGAAGCCTGTTCCCCTGAAAGACCACCCTCTCAATGAAGAACCTTTTCTTAATGTCTGGTCTGAGATTCCCTTGATGGAGCTTCATTCCATTTCCTCATGTCACCAGAGAGAGCAGATCAGCACCTTCCCCTCTACTGGTCCTCTTGAGGAAGCTGAAGACTGCGAAGAGGTCTTCAAGCTCCAGTAAACCGAGTGACCTTGGCTGTTTCTCCCTGCCTTTCACCATCTTGGTCAACCTTCTTTGAACACACTCTAATACTCTGATGTCCTTCTTACACTGAGGATAATAATATAAAAGTGAAATCACTAAAGCAATTTGTACAGTGCTGTGATATGATAAGGATGTTTTTCTCTTAAAATCTTAGTGGAACAGCTAACTCCACCTGGATAGAACCTAATTCCTAGGATAATTTCATTGACATCAGTAGGCTGCCATTAGGGAAATGGATCTTCCACTTATGGAAATGTGTCTTAAATTTATAAAAAAAAATATTTTAGTATAGTAAAAGTAGTTTCAACACATTCCAGTCTACTTTATTGATTTCAAGCTTACTCCTGGAACTAAAGGTGATGTGATGAATATGTCAGCCAACTGAATAAGTAAAAAAATCCCAATATCTGTCATCCAGCGTGGCAGATTATTTCCCAAGTTCAGATAACTAGTTGGTAAACTAAGGATCCATTACAAATAAGAAAGTGTACACAACAAATGATATTCTTTTATTAGAACATTATAGTTTTAATCTAACATCATACACAATCAGTAAAGCTAAATTCTTAATGCAAAAGATGTAAGAGTTAAAATTCTTAAAGAGCAAATATCTTGGCTTAGTTGCACATATCTTCCATTTTAAAGTAAATACATTAACAGAAATGCAACTATAAAAAACTGTACTTTCAAAGTTTAGCTAAGTGTAAAGAGCAATAGAATTGTATTTTCAGCATACTTTACTATTCAATGTAAACTCTTCTTGCCCCCTCCAATTGTTTTATTGTGCTCTTTTAAGAATTTAACATTTTATGAAGGTGAAACGGTATGACTTTTAACAATTTAAAAACCCCACAAAATATGATCATTCTAGAAAATGGATGTTTAGCTTTTTTCAGTTTTTAGTGTCTAGCTGTACTAGTGATAATTTAGGCAGTAACCACATGAAGTTCATCCAAATTCAAAGATATTATTCTATATCAAAGCCTAAAAGATATTGTTCAGTCATGCAAATGCCCATTCGAGTAATCTTTATTCATATAGATGATTGTGTTCAACACAATTTTTACAAGCATTCGAAACAGTGTGCTGCAAAATTCTTTTTACTTTTGTTTTTGCAAAATTTTCTACACAGTAAAATATTCCGAAGAAAATTGATTATTATGTACAGCAATAAAGGTCTGTAAAATATTTTGGTGTCTGTGTTCCTACTTCTACAGAAACATACATTATCGTTAATCAATATAATCTCAAACCCCATGGTTCTTGAAATATTGATTTGTTGACCAGATCTCTTATACTTAGATCAATATAATTTTGCAAACTTATAGAAATTAATGATACCTCAAACTTTTGTATATGTCAGCCCAGACTGAAAATATTATGTTAACTATCTTTTAGACTGTGTGAGTAAATGATTCATGCTTTGTCATACTATGGAGGAACTGGATTGCACTGTCTCCAAAGATTATTCATTATGTAAAAATGGTTGAAAGCCATTTCTCTCATCATTACAATTGTCACGTTAGTGAAAGAAGACAGTCAGCATTTCATGAACATTTTATTTCTTTAGACCCTCTAAGATTTCCCAGGAGAATTAAGTCATATAATCAAACAAAAATGCTTGGTGTGATCAATTCTGCAACACTACATTTCATTCTCTGGAAAGTCATTTATGAAAGAATTAACCGTGTCCATGTTATTCAGTGTCATCTACGTACCTTAATAAAACATATGATGACAGCAGGCATTTGTCATGGAATTTTGAACTTTTTTAAAATGTGATTGTTTTCAATATTCAGTTTGATGAAATTAATATTTTGTGTAAATCTAGTCATCTGAGAATGAAGCTGAAAATTTTAATTGTGAAAATAGATAAATATTTCACCTGTATTTGGTGAATTTCAAAGTTTTGTTAAAAATATCTAAGATCTCAATTTTATTTAAATTTTATTTTGATGTTCAAAATCTTTAAAATAAAAGAATAATAGATCATCTATTAAAATACAAGTATGTGCATATATGTGTTTATACCTGTGTGCACACAAATAAAGCACATGCATACGAATGATGTACATACCGTGTGTTTATGTGTATATAGGTGTATATATATGTTTATTCATTATTCATACATAAAATCACACAGCAGTTTTGAGCCCTCTAGTGGTAAGAAACCTCTCAGTTAAGAAACCATTAATCTAATTCTAAATATATCCACTCAACGGACAAGTGTCTAAATTCTAGAGCGCTATTATGCCTTCATATAAGTTCAGGATAGCTCCCTGGTGTGGGTCTGTAGATACAAGTGTTACAATCTACGCAGATCTGCAAATTAAGTTATTGTTTCTAGTGTGGTAACTTTTCTTCCTTTCCTCTGTCAAAAATAGAACTATTCTGTATTCTTTTGACACATTGTTGATAATCTGTGATATTCATTTAAAAAACAACAATCTCCTGACGTGAATACTGTCAAATAAACAAGAAATGTTTTCTAACACAGCATCCTTATTCTCAGCCTCATATTATATACTTACACAAGTAATTACAGGGAAAGGAGAAGAAAAATTTGCATTTCAAATTGGGAAAGGTTTCATGATATATAATTTCAGCCATCTAAAAACCAGGTTTTTAGGCTAAGCTGGTCGTTTGCACTCACCTTGTTGTTACTGGAGGCAAATAGGTGGGTTTAGATTGAGTTGTCCTGTAAAGGTGTCTGGGAAAGAAACTCTAGGATAGGTGAAACATTTATGGATTTAAGTGTCTCTCCATTTCTCAGGGATACCTAGCTAACTAAATTGGAATTAATGTTTTCTTTTTTATAAGACCGAAAAAAAAAATATAAAAACCTAGCTTTGAACAAGACTAAATAACACAATAATAAATACTATTATTTAAAGCAATATTTATAACATGTAATGCATATCAAAATATAAGGTATAATAAAATACTACTGCATATGTATATTATAATAAGATATTAATAAATAGAAAAACCATAAATATCAGACAGGATCATTTACTACATAGGGAAATCATTCTACAAGATCACTATACTCTGAGGAAACCCCCAAATAAGATTCAGACATGCTTTCTTTCTGGTGCAGGATGGATTTGATGGGCTCCAGAGATCACACTTGCTTTAATTTTACTCCATATTTAAACATTTGGTCTGGCTGACCATCCATACCTGAGATCTTATGAATTCTGCAGGTGACCTATTTCTTCAAAGATTAACACTTTAATCAGAACCTTGTCCCTGGAGGAACAAGGGAGCTTACCAACTACCCAGTGTGGTAAGATTTCCCTTTTCACAGGGAAACCTCACCAGGAGAGCTATTCATTCCCTCTGTCCAGAGTCCTAGAATCATGAAACTTGTTGACTCTCCAGAATTGTGACGGTTTAATGGACAAAGACTTTTAGCAGGGAAGAATATCAATGTTTCTGGAATTATTTCATTAAAAACACAGTATATTAATTTATGAATGTAATTGATTATGTGAGAAGAGCTCAGGACAAGAACATTACAGAGGTCATAAGCAGTTAATTCTCATTTTTAAAAATAAATAAACAATTTTGCTTCAGATGTATTAAATCAATTTAAATATACTGTTATTCAATTGCCTGCTAGTTTATTTTTAGTATTTATCAAAGTTCCATAGATGCATGATAGATAAATGAACTCCTGAAAAGGAAACTTTTCATTGGATGCAAGCAAAATTTGAACCGGTTGATTTTTTTACAAGATATCTAGGTAAAACATGCAAGAGGGAACATAATTTTTTGTGAGTGGTAACAGTCCACTTCAGACAAGTAGTGTGGCATAAGGTTGGAATATAGTTCCTGTGTGCAGGAGTATGATTATCACAAAACCAGGGTTGTGCCTTGTAGAAGTAAACGCTGGTGACTTCAAAACAGTGAAAAAAATTACAGAATCACAGAATGGGTAAGGTTGGAAAGGACCACACTGAGTCATCTGGTCCAATTTCCCTGATCAAGCAGGGTCATCCTAGAGCACATTGCACAGGATTATGTCCAGACAATTCTTGAATATCTCCAGTGAGGGAGGCTCTACAACCTCTCTGGGCAATCTGTTCCAGGGCTCAATCACTCACACAGTGAAGAAGCTCTTTTCATATTCAGGTGGAACTTCCTGGGCATCAGTTTCTGCCTGTTGCCTCTTGTCCTATTGCTTGGCATTACTGAAAAGAGCCATTATAGCATAACACTAAACAGTACTACGTGACTTGAAATGTTGAGGGAAAAATAAATTTTACATTAAGGCACTGCACTTTTCTCGTTTAGAAATCCATTTGCTAGTGGAAATTAAAGTCAAGAAAGTAATACAATTTATTAGTGTTATTCTTGGGATAAACAATCTTAAATTCATACATCACAAAATCAGATGTTATTGCTTAGTTAGGAAATCTTTATAACAACAGTATATGATATCTGGCTAAAAGTGTTAGTAGCCAAAATAATCTTAATTTTGTCCAAGAAGGCATAGCAATTGCTTTAGCATGGATAGAATATAATGATAAGGAGGTTTCATGGGGTGCTTAAACTATCAGGAGTCCTTGATTCAAATGGGTTATTGAATGGCAGCCCCATGAAAGAGGAAATTTAATTTAAAGACTGCTGCTGCAAAGTCATTAAATAAGGTTGTACTTCTCAAACTTTTGCAGCTGACATCACTATCAACCTTACTGCGTCTTGCAAGTATTGCATCAGGTCTACAATACACCAAAATACTGTACATTGATTTATCGCAGAGAAAAACAATCTCTTGAAGTGGACAATCGCATTTCATGAGCCACCTGAAATAGAGTATTTTTAACACCTTAAATAGATAGCTTGAAAAACTGCCACTAAGTAACCATGGTTGAGAATATAAACAATGTACACTAGAGAGAAAAAAGACAAAGTCTTCACAAAAATGCAGTTTTTGCTTCCATTCATTAATATGTGCTATGTTTAAAAGTTTCTGTCACGTGTTTAAAAGACATATTCAGGGCAACAGCTAAACAAAGCTTTCCACACAAGGTTGAATAATAAGGCTGGGTAATGACAGTCTGTTGGACTTCCTGTGGCTCTATGACTTAGGTAACAGGTGATTGAGTAATCTTCAAAAATATCCCCCTCCTTCTCCCTTTGTTTGGAAACAAATACAGAGCCCAGAATGCAACTGAGCAATAGACTGCCTCTACTGTCTGCTGTCATAACTATTGTCCGGTAAGGCTAACAAGGTAACAGCAGTTTCATAGATTCTTCACAGCCTCTACTATTAAATGGGGTCAAGACTTGATCTGCAGAAGGACTTTGAGAGACAAAGAGACTGCCAATACACTTTTCTATTATGAGAACTTATATGATAGTACAAGGAGTCATAAATAATATGAAACATCTCACTTCACGTTCCAAAACAATTGCTGTCTAAGATTAGGAGAGGATTCCTTTGCGGATATTACCTTATTATAAGCTAGCTATACCTTCCTTAAGAAACTGGTCCTTCATTATCAGCAGCTGGGTAATAGTTTTGGTGGATTGCTCTTCACTTCTGCTGTTTCAATTTTTGCATGTCACTAAGGGCAGTGAGAGACCATCTAAGTTTCAAAAAGAAAATAGAGGAAAAGGTTCCCAAATAAAAAGTGTTTCTGCATTGCCACTGAATTCCTGTGTCACATCTATAGGTCTCTTTCTTTGATATTCGAGAACTGAGTTGTCAGATTTTTTTTTCCTTTCTGTAGTTTACTTCTAGATTTGCAGAAGTAATCCTGTGACAAGAGGGAAATCTTATAAAAAGATAAAACCTTATCACTAGAAAAACAGTGAACAACATTTTGTGTAAAATAATCATAGAATCATAGAATGGTTGGAAGGAGCCTTAAAGACCACCTGCTTCCAACCCCCTTGCTGTAGACAGGGAGACCTTCCACTACACCAGGTTGCTCAGGGTTCCTTCCAACCTGTCCTTAAACACTTCCAGGAATAGGGAATACACAGCTTCCCTGGGCAACCTGTTACAGTGAGTCACTACCCTCACACTAAAAATTATTTTTCTTAATACGAAATCTAAACCTACTTTCTTTCAGATAGACACCATTCCCCCTTGTCTTGTTACTACATGCTCTTGTAAAATGTCCTTCTCCATCTTTCTTGTAGGCTCCCTTCAGGTACTGGAAGGCCTCAATTAGGTCACCCTAAAGCCTTCTTTTTTCCAGGCTGAACAAACCCAATTCTCTCAGCCTTTCTTGAAGGAAAGGAGAATAATTTATAATATTATCTTAGAATGTATCTACTTACCTTCTTATAATAAGTACATATGTATATGCTTATTCCTAATGATACAGATTCATTAACCATTCAATGTATATATTTTAATATGCTTTATAGATATAAAAAATAATAATTAGATTATCTAACCTGACATCACATCTTATCAAATTTTGCACTTTATTTTATCAAGCTAAGTCAAAAGCCCTCATAGATGTATGCTGAGTAAAAAGTTTGAAAGCACCCAGCTTCCTGAAGGAAAAATAGTCAATTAAACTTGATATGACTACATGAGCTATCTCCATGATTAGAAGGAAAGTGAAACTCCACAGTGCTTTGTAGAGAAAACTGGGCAGAAATTTTTGTAAACTGAAATCAAGACCACAATGAGTTTCAGTTCTTTTTCACACTATAGTAACTGTGGTCTTTTCTCTAAACATCACCAATTCTGTGGAGGAGAGAAAAAGTCAAAAATCTGTAATCACAACATATTAGTGCGGGTTAAGTGAAGCAAAACATCTTGACTTTACAGGCATTTATTTTAAAATCTAAGTTATGACATATTATTATACACAGGGTGCTGCTCTGAGGTGGACACATGAGATTGTGAAGAGCAATAAAGTCTGCTGTAACTTTATGTTTCTCTACTGTTTCTTAAAAGCCCAAAAGCTTGAGAGTAGAGTCTTACCCTCAAAGGCCAAAGGGGACACCATAATTATTTAGTGTTACCCTCTATACATTCCACTAGTAGAATGTCTCTCACACGTTAAAAGAAATTGTACCTAATTTTTTTTTTTTTTTTTTTTTAGGAAACTATAACCCTTTCAAGTCTCCTTATAAATCCCTGTATTATTTCTAGAATAATTACCTTAATTTTGATTCCCAGTAATTACCTTGTGTTCTGTTTCTGACAGCCTGATCAAAAAACTCTGTGCTGCAGCATATAATTCCCACACTTAAATACTTACACTCACGTATCAGCCCATCTCTTAAACTTCCCTTCAATATACCGGATAAATTTAATTACTTACACCTCACATTGCAATACAAGATTCTCAGCTACATGATCTTGATTTTGGGGCTGTTGGGTTTTGGTTTTGGTGGTTTTGATTTTGGTTGTTGTTTGTGGGGTTTTGTTGTTGTTGTTGTTTTGTTTTCTTTAGGCTACATTGTTGTTCTGTTGTTGTTGTTGTTTAGTGGTTTTTGTTGTTCTTGTTTTTTGCATACATTCTCCAGCATTTACCATCTCCATTTCTCTTTGCTATCCATTCAAAGATTTTGTTAACCCTGGTTTCACAGAAATGCAGAAAGCTCAGATTGAGAATGCAATCTATCCTTCCCCTCTTCTGGCCTGCCTATCTTTCTTGAAGAGCTTGTAACCATCCAACAGGGCACTACAGTCACAGTTCTCATCCCACCATGTTTCACTTATGCCAATGATGTCACATCTCTGGGACTGGGCCAAAGCTTGGAGCTCCTCTTGTTTGTTCCTCATGCCGCGTGTATTGGTGTTGAAAAAATTAGGTGTAGCCAACACCTCGGGGAGCAGATTGAGGGATCAATCCCATGAATGCTCTTTTCTCAAGTTTTGGCACACCATTCCATCACTCATCACTGGTCAGCCTGGTTCCTTTTATGACAGGGTAACCCACCTGGTTGATCAAGGGAAGCCAGTTGACATAATCTTTTTGGAAGCCAGTAAAGCTTTTGATACTTTCTCCCACCAGATCCCTCTGGACAAAAAGTCCAGCACACAGCTGGATGAACACATCAAGCGGTGGGTAAGCAATTGACTCACAGGTTGAGCACAGAGGGTAACAGTGGGTGGCGTGACATCAGACTGGTGTGGTTCCACAGGGCTCCATTGTAGTCTCTGTGCTCTTTAACATCTTCATAAGTGACTTGGATGCAGGACTGGAAGGGATACTAAGCAAGTTTGCAGCTGACACAAAACTGGGAGGAGCTGTTGACTCCCTCAAAGTCAGGGAGGCCATGAGAAGACACCTCAACAAATTAGAGGGCTGGGCAATCACCAACCACATGAAGTTCAACAAGGGGAAGCTCCGGATTCTGCACCTGGGATGGGGCAACCCTGTATGTATGTACAGACTGGGGAATGAGATGCTGGAAAGCAGTGCCATGGAAAGGTTTCCTGGGGGTCCTGATCAATGGCAAGTTGAATATCAGTCAACAGTGCCCTGGCAGCCAGGAGGGCCAACCCGTGTCCTGGGGGCATCAGGCAAAGCATCACCAACTGGTCGAGGGAGAGGACTGTCCCTCTCTGCTCTGCACTGGTGTGGCCTCACCTTGAATATTTTGTGCAGTTTTGAGCACCACAATATAAGAAAGATATTAAGCTCTTAGAGAGCGTCCAAATGAGGGCAGTGAAGATGGTGGAGGGCCTTGAGAGGAAGCCATATGAGGAGCAGCTGCGGGCACTTGACCTGTTCAGCCTGGAGAAGAGGAGACTGAAGGGAGACCTCATTGCAGTTACAACTTCCTTGGGAGAGGAAGCAGAGGGGCAGGCACGGATCTCTTTTCTGTGACAGGTCCAGTGACAGGACCCAAGGGAATGGCTTGAAGTTGTATCAGGAGAGGTTTGGGTTGGATATTAGAAAATGGTTCTTCACCCAAATGTTAGCTGGGTACTGGAACAGACTCCCTAGGGAAGTGGTCGCAGCACCAAGCCAGACTGATGATACTCTCAGGCACGTTTGGATGATCCTGCATGGGGCTTCAGATTGGACTCAATGATTCTTGTGGGTCCCTTCCAATTCAGCATATTCTATGATTCTATGAATACTTAAAATCTAGTTCTATTAATTGTTATTTTAAGACACTTTTGATATCCTGTAGAGACAAATGGCTTTCTTTAATTCACAAAATCCTCTTTATTTTGACATATTAAATCAATTTTTTCTGGATTTTAACAGTTTCAATTGCTTGATTTGGACTACCATAATTGTAATTCATCCATTATTTTCTTGAGATAATTCTAAAATTGTGTACGATACACACTGCTAAAGCTAGCTTCTTTTTAGCAATTTTCACAATTTTCACCCCTTATTTCCCACTGAAAATAAGAATTATCATGTAACAAATCTGAACAATCTAACTTCCTTTTTTCTTGAGTTACTTTTGCATACAACTTATGGATAACCTTTCATTTGTTCATCCCCTCTAAAGATCCATACACCTCCAAGCACCATTAAAATATAAGTAGAGAGAGATTAGAACTGGAAGAAGGCAAGGTATCCAAAATCCTGGATATCAATTTCAAAACAACAGTTTCTAATCCCACTGAGTAATACCGGTAAATTTCATAACATGCAAGTATTTGATTCAAAATAAACTTTCCACAAAAAACCAAAAACAACCAAGAAAAAGGAGCTATCTCTTTTACATTGTAATTATAACCTCTAGTTCATTACCAGCAAAGTTCCAAATTTACAAATCTATTCATATACCTGAAATGATGATTGAGATAGTTAGTTTGTTATTCCGTGTTATATTCTTTTTTGGATAACAGGACAATATTTGCAAATCTACTCTTTCCCAGTTTTCCAAGATAAGTTAAAAATTGGCAATGACTCATTAGTTCCTTTGAGATTTCTGAGCAGAAATTATGTAGCTAGTTCAATTGAAGCATTCTCCAATGGCAACAGATTTTTTTTATCAGGGCTTTATTCCAGATAGAAAATGTTGTGTTTCCATCAACATTTGAATGGTTTGGCCCTAAACCAGCCATTATCTCAGCTTCTCTTACTCTGAATGAACTTATAACCCTTCTGAGAAAGATACAACACAGTGTACAACTCTCCCTTTTCCCAGTAGATAATTCTGTAATCTTATAGCTCAGATGAAATAAAAACATCCAGTAAGATGTGTACATGTTCTTTCCTAAACCTAGCTTTTCCTAGTAGTCCCCCTTCCTTTCTCTGTTCTGTCTTCAGGATTTTCCTTCCCATCTGAGCTTGATAAGATGTCAGAGTCCTTCTTCTAAAAGAAAAGGTCACCTTATTTCTTGTTTATCTAGTTTTGCCCCAGAAAATGAATAAATATACATTGAAAAATCGATATTTTATATTGTTCTCTGCAATGCTGGAGAATTCTTATCAGCTGTGACTTAATTAGACAAACAAATAGACTTTGTTAATAGGTTCAGGATAGGCTAATTCAGAAAAAAAGGGGACTCAGAGAAGCTACTTTCTTAATTGTAAATGTTGTCTAGGGAGTAAAAACTGGGAATAAAATTAATATTTTAGAGCAGTACTCTGGCAGCAAGTCATTTTTAGTAGGTGATATTTCAAAATCTGAAAAACATTCCTTGGTGGTATTTCGTATTTTAGAAACTCCGTGTGTTGACAATGTTTTGTTGATACTTTTATATGTGTTTGGATGTTTTTGTAAGCATCTGTAAATTCCAGAATTATTTCTGCTGTCAACAGCAGAAGTTCCATAGTGACTTCACTGGCTATAGTCAATGATTCTTCAAGAATTAACCAAATATACAGGAATTTGCAAATAAAAGCTAAGAAATCTGATTACTAAGCCTGGGAAGAGGAGAAATGGGATCATAGCGGGAAAAAAATTGAGATTAAAGAAAGAGTAATAGAATAAGAGTGCTGTGTGACTGGAAAGTGGAAGAGGAGAATTGGAACAGGTTAGTAAAAAGACTTGTCAGTTGACCTGTAAAATTCTTAAATCAGCAGACACTGAGTAAACTGAACAAAGAGAAGGGACAGGACAGATTACGCAGAGAAAAGCGTGGCATAGTAAGGCAAACTGGGATGAGAAAAGTTTGGGAGGCTTTATAAAGAAACAATTAAAGAAAGAGGAATACAACAACCAGAGGAAGGATAAAAGAAACTGAGTTTGGATGGAGAAAGTAAACACAGATATTATCAACCTAATACTTATTGCTACACTGCTACTTAAACCCACAAAATGTGATTCTCTTTGAATCTTCATTTTTCCAGTTTCATGTTAAGGAAAATAGATACAGTATTACTTTTAAAAGAATACATTAAAATGATGGGTTGAATAAGGCCTTGAACAACCTGGTTTAATGGTAGGTGTTCCTGTCCATGATGGGGGAGTTGGGACTAGATGATCTTTAGGGCCCCTTCCAACCCTTAACATTCTACAATGCTCTGATTCTGTGATGTTAGGGCTGCCAGTTCAAGCAGGTCAATGTAGATCTTGCCTATATTACAGCTGTTACCTATCAAACTTATATGAAGTTTACATTCCACACTACCCCAGACCAAAATACTGTAATACCACCTTTGACTAGATCATGCTGTTCTGCTCTTTACACAGAAAACAGCTCAGCCAGATGAGCAGGGGATTGCATATATAGATCAAATTAAACTTAAAATACCTAAACCAACTTATATAATTGCAATAGTTTCTTCAGGCCTACAAAAAAATTATGTGAAATATGAACTAATGTACTCAGGGCTTCTACAATCTCAGATCTAAGTGTGTTTTCCTAGTTATTTACACACAAATTTAATACTAAGTTGAAATAAAATAAAATTAATTTATCAGAGAATTGTAAATTACACTTAGACTATTGAAAACTCCAAATGAGACAAAATAAGAATAATTTATACTATTTTTTTCAAACGTCTTATTTAAGAGGTATACTTACTAATCCCAAAAAATCTCATATGTTTATTTTATATAAGAGAAAATAAAGCTATTTCAAAGTATATGAGTGTTTTAAAGCTCTCTATACTAATTTCATACTGATTTACTGTGACTATTGTTGATGCATTAAATTCGTTTAATCAACTTTAATATGAAAAAACTTTAAAAAAATTGACACCAGTCAAAGCTAGTTCAAAACATTTTAATATGATTTTTTTTAAAAAAATAAACTAGTTGAAACAATTGCTTCACCTCTGCAATGGAATGAAGTAGTGCATCATTGCTCAGAAGTTAGAATGTGAATGTCTAATAATGCACCAGATACATATGATGCACTAAGTTTAATTTTAATATTCATTTTTATGACTCAGTTCTTTTCCAAAAAGGTCAATTTTAAGTTATTCTAATTTTTAAAATAGCTAAAAACTCTAATATTAGACCTATGCAGGTAAGTTGTTGGCCTGGGTTCTTCACTTTAAAGGTCTGCCTTTAAATATGATGTGGTTCGTATGTAAAATACTTTCATTCTAAGCCTTTAGGAAGATTTGTCTATGCACAACACTAGATGGAATTAAAAAGAAAAAAGGCATGATACTGTATGTGTAGAAGTGGAAAAGCAGTGAACAAATAATGATAGAGACACAAGACATTGGCCCAGATGCACAGAAAGAAATACTTGATGCAAGCAGCGAGGTTTAATTAGGCTGTAACTTTTAGCAATTTAAGTCAGCTGGGACCTGCCCTTCAGTAACTCAGACCACAAGGGTAATCATTACTAACGTTTCCACTTACTGGACAGCTGCTGCCAGTATTCACCACTTCACAGTTCGTCGAGCCGATTTCTGGGACCTCACATGTAAGAAAGGCTACTGAAAGCTATAACCCTGTTTTCCTCTTCTTTAGATGTGGCTTTTCTTTTCATCTGCTTTAACTCTATTCAAACTGCCAAGATGTGACAATGTGTGCAACGCTCGAACCCACTCCAGCAAGCTGTGGCTATAGGGATGGTAAAAATACCTACTATTTCCATTCTGGCACCATGAGAAATACTCTATTCCACTTCCAAAGAAATTGAAGGTGCAGTGCCCATATAATTGTAATTTGTAATTAGCATAGTAATCATTATTAGCCATAAGTGTAATTTTAATAATAATTCTATAGCAGCCACATCAGAAGGAAAGGGCTCAGTCTAATGGTGAAGCTTTTTGCTGTCTTTTCCTTGTGTTGCAGATATGAAAAACTAAATGTTAAAGAACAGAAAATAAAGATGTTATATTTGGACACTTACTCCTTGACATTTTTGCTATATATTCTATTCTTATTATTTCAGTGGGCAAAATAATGACTGCACAGTGCCTACATAAGCCCCTATGTTGATGTTCAAAGTCTTTTGCATGGGATCTCTTTCTATTTCCTTCTATTTCTGCTGCTGCAACAGCCTCTGAGATGTTTGAAACACACCATCTACACTAGATGTTAAGTTTCAAAGACTAAAGCAAATCAAAATGTCTTTGGTTTCCATTTCTCATTAAAATGTATTAATCTGTAGCATATCTTAAATGAAGATTGACAAATTGTTTTAATAGGTTTGTGAGTAGAAGTCAAAGATGTAGTTTAGCAATATTTATATACACCCTCAGTTGAGAAATTAGGCTGCAGAAGTGTTAAAAATAAATAAATAAATAAATAAATAAATAAATCTTTAATCCCTAGTGTTTTAAAAATACAGTGAACTGTCTAAGATGGAATAAAGCAAAATGGTAACCTATGAAAAGTTCAAAATTATACAAAAATAGATCTAAAAATTTCCTGTCTCTTAGGACAGAACATAAATACTGTAGCAGATTTACCTGCTCTCTTCCTGAAAGTAAGATCAGTATTTTTTCAGAGAGCACAAAGTTTGCTATTTGGAAATCTTCAGTGGGTAAATCTCGTAGTATTTTTGCTTTCCTTTTGTCACCGCAGAGAATTGTTCCTTTTCTCCCCCCCAGGAGGGATCTCTCTCTTCTTTTCTATTAATAAAAAATAAACCTTGAGCCCATAGGTGTATGAAGGAGGAAAAAGAAATAGAATCTAAGAAAAGTAAAAAGTTTTAAGGCAAGTGGAAATTGACAAATAAATGTCAGAGCAGAAAATGATGGCAGTTTGCCAACCAGCTGTGAAAACTAATTCAGCTTTAGATAAAGAGATTTTAAAAAGGGAAAGGACAAGAAAACTTCAGAAAAAGGAAGACTAAAGGAGCAAAGAATAAATCCTTAGAGCTATGTTAAAGAAGAAACATAGGCAGTGCTTTGTTGTTTTAACTGCAGAACTGCAAGAGGGGCTTTTCATTGAGACTTTGAATAGCACTAAAGAAACAGCCCGAATAAAGTGGAAGCACGAAAGGTTTCCTTAATGCAGTAGCTTATACAGCAGCCCTCCAAAAGGGGCTTAAAGATAAGCTTTTCTAGACAAATAGAAATTATTAATGTCAGTAAAACTTTTCTTCACCAATCTACATATGGACATAAAAAACAACAATGTTACACACAGTCCTGTGTACAAATTCCTGGTGAGAAGTGACTGAGATTGCAAGACAAAGAAAATGGAAGCATTTGAAAATATCAGTGGAAACCACTTTTCCCCAGAAAAGTATTTTAGTTAATCTGTATGTCATCCTCAAGAATTATTTTTTTTTTCTAGGTACATGGTGATTGTTATTTTATGATCAGAGAGCATGTAAAAGAATGAAGTGATGAATGCTGTCTTGTTACAACAGCAGACCAAAATAGCAAGCTGGTATATAAAACAACATGAAGGACGGTGATCATGGTCTTGTCCTCTCATCTGTCACTAGGCCTCTTAATCAGGCTGTGAATAGCAAGTCAATGTGACGTACTGCTGCTGGTTACTATGTAGAGATCTAATGATTCCATCTGCTCTGCCCAACTACAGCATACTCAGAAGTTGTCTTCGGACAAAATCTCCTGACCAGTCAGAATATACAGAACATACTGGTCCCCTCTGGGTGCCCTCAAAACACCACCTCTGAGCTCACAAGAGAAAGCTAGGCTCTGAGAGTAAGCTCACCTACGCCCTCTGTATGAACCAGATCCTTTCGCGTCCATTATTCATGGTGTGACTCTGATGCATGAAATTCCCAGAGCAGCAAAGGATGACTCTGCAGCTTTCATCTTGCATGAGTAGAAGACACAAGCTCTTTCACATTGCAACATGCACCTTAGGTACATGAAAAATCTGGCATTAAGAAGACAAGAACAATTTATTTTATTTGCCTCAAATAAAAAGTCTTGATGTGTATAACTGCCATAAAACTGAGAGTTATCATTTCATACAAGCTTAGGTAAATGAGGGATTTAAGCTATTTTTTAGTTTTTATGACTACATTTTCCAACACTCAGCTGTTTCAGATCGACAATAAATTCCTAATTGTTGTTGTTTGTTTTTCTTTTGGGAAGTTGTTTTGGCAGTTTTTTATCACCTTAATAGTTGTTCTGCAACTCATTGGTGCTGAAGACTACTTTCACTGAGGTACAACTAGTGATGATGTTGCCTTTGTGCCTTCCATGACCTGTAACATCCCAAACTTTGTCATCATCCTTATTTTTTATTGTCTTTCCCCATTCCTAATTTTTCATTCTATATTTGTGCTGGTTTTTCATACTGGATATTTTTTTGGCTTTTCTGAACTGCATGTGCTTTAATTCATTTTCTGCATGTTTTTTATAACTATTTCTTCCATGGGGTATGCATACCTCATGGCATGCTCTTTGAGTACATCCCCCTGTGAGAGTGAGCCATACCCAATGACAAACTACAAGAAAAGGAAAATTATTCCAAAAATACATCACATTCTCCATGCAACATGGAATTTTCCTGCAAAGTCTTTTTGAGACCTTACTGAATAAAAAACCCCAACAACAAACAAACAATTTCAAACTATTTGAGACAACATCTGCTCTGGAAAATTAGTCTCATAGGTTTCAAACGGTATTCTCCCCATCAGAGTCATTGGATTCATCAGGATGTCTTCCAAAGTATTATCTGTCACTTGTAATGGGGAGTGCAAACTCCTTGGAGTAAAGACAAACTTATATAGCATTGAGAGCACTGATACGGCTTGATAATGGAAAGGAGTTTTATTATCATCTACTCTACTGTTTAAATGTGGTTATTTGTAATTTCTATGGTAAAGATGTTACTACCAGTTTAATGAGAATTTCTGAGTCATGAAAAACTAACAGGAAGGCATCTGTTATGACTTTCCATCCTGTTATTCCAGTTATTTAATACTAATTGCAGAAAGTGACAAGGGATGTCTGTCATTCCCATTGCTTTATCAGACGAATACCTTTACTGACATTAAGGAAGTTACTAATGTGAACAAGTGCTTGTGGACTCAAACTGTTCTATGCTTCTGTAACTAAAGACCTTAACCTGGCAATGACTGAACTGCAGTTCTAGAACCACAGGAAGAGGAACTGCTGACAAGGCTGCCCTTGTGTGCGTCAAGTTCAGACCATATTAGATGGGCTCCAGGATAATGGGGGTGTTACCTGAAAGCCTGTTATCTCCCAAATACATAAACCCACATTTATGGCATATGGATTCTAAATTAATTTTTAATATGGATGTCTATGTGTGATTCACATGTACTGCTTCTGCACTGTTGATTGAAAAATAGCGTGCAATATTGTTATAACATTTTAACCTTATCTCTAATAAAATAAGTCAAGAGAGCTTAAATAAGTTGAGAGCTGGGTTTTTTGTTTAGATTTATCAGACCATAAAACTGTAATGTTAATGTTGCCTTTAACAATATCTAATTAGTATCTGTTCTTATTCAACAACTGACTTCATTTTTATTGGCTTTAGTTACACTAGGTTTTTTAGAAAATGTTCTATGAACTGACTTTTCTATAATTTCTTTAAAACTTCATTATCTTCTGGATGACACAGTAATTTTCATTTCTGTATTTGTAACCTCCTTTTATTCATCTTTTTCGCTTTGATTTTTCTCTACCAAAGTGCATATATTTACTCATTTATTTAGATAACTTTTAATGGAAATTTGCATTTTCACAAGGACACCCTAGTACTTTTAGATGAGTTGTGTTTGCTTCCTTAAAAGCCATTTTGAAAGCTGGCCCTGTCCAGCCCCCTTTAAAAATAATAAAACTGTCCCTCTGGGATATAGCTAAGATCTTAGGAGGTAAACAAATTGGTAAGAAAATGAAACACAGATACTTTGCAGCCGTGTCACATAGCTTTCATAGCCTTTGCAAACCATACTAGAATGAGGTCCTCTCCATGACTCAAAGAGAGAGCTGAGGTATTGTAAGACTGGCTGACTCTTGGAAGTATATTTTTCTCATATCTTAAAATTACAGATAGAAGACGGAGAAGTGTACAAGATGAGAATTTTTATGAGAGTAGTTTACAAAATTTTTGTCTGCCTGTGAAAAAATTTGATAAGTTTTTAAAAAATTTTGCAAAACTTTTTGCTGTGTTTGTATTTGTAACCTGTTTTCTCTCAAAATCAGAGGCAGAAATTATTGTCTCTTTTTTTGGATACTTGATGTCTAGTGTAAGGCCCTGAATTTTCTATACTATGGAGAAACCTTTAAATAATCTCTGTTCAGAATATTTTTCTTCTAGCATATTTGAAAAAGGAGTGGGTGGCAAGGGCCCTAAAGCAAACAAAAGTAGCAAAGGCACATTAATTATACAGGTTCATCAGAAATGCAAAACTTGAAAACTCCGATAGAGAAGTTTTTAAAAAATTACTTACTTTGAGCATGCTAGCATTTCATATACTGGCTTTCCTTGAACAACAAGACTGTTCCATTAAAAAAAAAAAAAAAATGTTTATCTTTCCTTTTTACATAAAAGATTTTTAAACACGGAAAAACTCAATTCCCTTTTAGTTAGTTTAAGGAACATAACCAAGTGTAGATCTCACCAATAAATTCACTGCTTGCATTTAAGACTGAATCCATGCCACTGGAGCACTGCAGTAAACTTCTTTTCCCAAATCAGCATCTTCATTTGCAAATCACGAAGCGCAAAGAACTACAAAGCTGCTATAGGAACAACCTAATTTTGATTGCAGTTGTTTTTTGGTAACATATCTTACCTGCATCAGAAGCTTCAGCTAATAAGCAATAATTTCATTTTTCTACCCAGTTTTCTTGCTGTTTTTTTCCCTCTTTATGCTTTATGCCAGTGTTCTACCATTCCAGCAATGCATGCAATATCCTGGCATAAAAAGACATAATAGAAATACTGCTTGTCCAAGTTAAAATTATTGTTTTGTTTCATTCTCAAATGTAATACAGTTTAATATCTTTTTGTCTCTGAAGTTTTTTCTTTGCTACCTAGCACATTAAAGGTATCTGGCTTCTTAATGGTTTTTCAAATTTCTTTGGCCATCAATAGGATACAGTATTAGTTTCGTAATCTGAAAGTCAGTTTTGTCAACTAAGTAAAATATTTTTAATAAAATTAAGTCTCTCAGAGAATTCTAATAGGTTTGCAATTGAAATAATTTAGAGTTGAACAGGCTGAAAATGTTCATAAAATCCACATTGTTATTGGGAAGTGCCAGGAGAAACACCTGCTCTTCTTTTTTATTGTGTTTGTACTCAGCGGTACCCACAGTGTGTCCATTACTCTGATACTGGATGTAGGAGCCTAAGGCCTGCCTAATTATGCTTTAAAATTTTGCAGTGCCTTATGATCTCTGCTTTTTATCCTTGTTGCTCAGTAAGTGTCTTCTGTGAATATATGTAGATGCAAATTAATAACAAACTAACTCATATGCAGAGTATTATTTTTGTACTACTAGTTAATACATATTTTTTCCCAATGATTAAGTAAATTATTGATTACAACAATTCCAATTTTTTTTTCTTTTCCTAAAAGATGTCTCAAAATTGCTAGCAATTTTAGTACTATGGATATTTTTGCATAGGTGGCAAAGTGCCACACAGCCTGGCTGACCCCTGGGTGATTGTAACATTGTGGCTCACTGTGCCAGTCTGTCGGGGCAAGGACTGGCACCCAATGCTTGTTCCGGCCCCAGCCAGGAGCAGGGCAGCAGTGGGGACAGCCCTGGGCATCAGGCAACTTTTTGGGTACAGGAATGGGCTGAAGGCATTCTAGGACATGGGGCTGCTGGGGCGCCACAGGGGCTGGGCAGGGCTGTGGGCAGCTGAAGACCAGCCTGCTGCTGCCTTGCTGGGGCAGGGGCTGAGAGCCCTGAGGGCTGACATGGACTTCTAGGCCACCGGTGGGATGAGGGGGGTCCCAGGAGGCTGAGATAGGGCCCTGTGGGCAGGGTGGGGCAAGTCTCATCTTGGGTTCCCCCAGGTGTCCTGGGTAGTGGGCAGGGACAGGTAAGAACTGAGTGCTGTCAGGGCTATTCAAGCAGAAGTGCTTCTGTTTTTGTTCCCTCAGGTGAAATGTCATCTACAATAACCGCATAAATGCCATTAATTGAAATTAGCATTTAAGCCTGTCCATGATACTTCAGATGAATAAGTAAATTTATATATTATACCTGAGTTAGCACACATATTCATTGCTGCTGTTGTGGGTTTATACATAAAAATAAGACATCATTACAGATGAGCAGACAAAACTCTGTTCCCTTTTTTGATCTGTAGAGGTATTGTAAATCTTATGTAGTCCTTACATAGATAGATTTCTTCACATGAGTTTATTCCTTTCAGATTATTAATTTGTTATGTAGATATTGTTTTATCCTTAATTATTTACTAAAGGAACTCCTTGCAATAAATAATTCTTATGCCTGATTACTAAAAAATCAAAATATGACTTATGTTTCAAGTACCAGACAAAAAAAAAAAAGTATTTCTGGGTAATAATATTTGTCTGTACAGAGTAAACAGATTATTTTTAATAGATACATGCCGTTCTTTAATTTGGTAGCTTCTTTTGCCTGCATTGCGTATGCCCTGTGATTAATTGAGGCCTAAGAAATTGCACCCAGAACATCTGATATAGCATTTTTATCCAATTAAGTCAATAATCACAAGGATTTGAAGTTCTCCACTAACACATTGTAGTTCAAAATTGGTTGATACTAACCTGTAAGCTCAAGTGGATTAATAGCTGGATGTCATTAGCAGGTTGTGTGAAGGCTACTAATCCATTTTAGGATGAAGCTAGACAGGTTAGTTTAAATCATCTTAGTGGGGTTTCAATTAGCTTAAACCCATACTATGTACCAGTTTGATGATATACACATATGTCTTTTTAATCTATATTTGCTTCAGCAGTTTCTCTCTCTCATGTATTAGTCAGCATCTCTGTTTAGAAGAAATACCCTCCTGTGTCTGTCAGCTGAGCTGTTCCATGTGCTCTCACCTGCACCTACTGCAGTCAAGTTACCATAACATCATTATTAGTTTAAGCTGTTTCTAAAATGCTTCATAGGGAAGGTGTCATAAAGTCTATATGAGAAATTATATTTCAAAACATTAATTTATTATTTGAGCAATGTTATATTTCTAAGAAGTTACATTTAACAGAATGAAATTTCATTTAAGTGTCACAAATTACAGGAAAATCTCTTTACTTGAAATACTTCTGTATGGCTCCTTAAACTTCAATGGACCTACACTCATACATGCAACTGAAAATGAGTGGGAACATCATAATGGTGGAGAATGAATCAAATGCACATTTCAAATTCTGAATATTTATGGAAAATTTGAATTCTTCTGTCCCCTAATTATAACTACCCTGTAGTAACTGTTGAAAATAATTAATTTACTACTCAGGCAATTTACCGTTATCAGTGCAGGTAACATTCTAGGTTATTCTCCTCTTATTTACTGAGGAAAAATGTAGTAGATACATTCTGATCCCCCACAACTCTGTATGGTTCCCCCTGTAACGTAGTCATATCATGTAGCCACAGAATTAACACGCTTATACTCAGAAGGCAGCACTTCAGACAGCTGAACTCTTCTGTTTGATGATGTATACCCCTTTTAGGCTTGTCTCCTTTTATGCCTGCCACCATTCTTGCTCTGCTTTTTCTCTGTTATTGCACAGTGATTCACTCATTCATCATTCTCGTCACAACTTCTTGCTGCAAGTGGGCCTTGGGTACAGCTGTTCTGCAGCTCCCTAACCACAAACACCTGTAGTCCCAGAAAGCAAAACCGTCACTGAAGAGATGTCTGAAGAAATAACAGGCTGAGGCTGAGGCCCAGCTATCATCTACACTGTTACACATAAGCCAGGCGTGAGAGGTCACTTTTCGCAAACCTTTTGTCATTTGAGGCACAGCATTAAAAGGCACTGGGTTTCTAATATTTGACAGAGTTCAGTGTAAGACAGCAAAGTCACTAAAAAACCAAAATCATTAATGTAGCACTTAGATTTCATAACAGCTGATTGTTTCAGGGAAGCAGGGAGAGGTATTGCTTGGGTTGAGGAGAGAGATGAAGTGAGAGAAAGAAGGACCCAGTAATGTCAGTCTATTTCATGAACTGATACGAACAGCTGTTCTTAAATTACAACTTGCTGTTGCTAAGTTTCTGTCCTGCTGTGTGTTTTCTGTCCTACTGGAAGGTGATTCCTGTAAATGAAAAAACCACTTTTTTTTGTTATATATATATACACCCAAGTTTGGAACTATATCTCCAAGAAAAGGAGTTTTTCTTACTGATCATTGTTTGGTGGCCAACCAAATACTGGTGGTTGTCAGGACATGGGGAAGGTAAGGCTGCCTTCATTTATCAGTCCATGTGGAAATATATTTCCTCAGCATCCACTGCAACCATTACCAGGGGATCCAAAATCCAATGAAATCTTGTTCCTCAGCAGGTGGAATTCTGCAAGTGTCAGCCCAATAAACATCACCCATTCCTTTTGGGCAGTTAAAAAGGAGAGTCAAATTTGCACACCTGTATTAGCCCAACTTAGTTTCATGAAGGGAGAATTCAAATTTTTTATCCTTGGTAATATATTTGTGCAACCATATCAAGCTCTTTTCTGCTCAAACTGTTCAGTTCCACTCTATCTGCCTCCCCTTTATTGTAAATGGAAATAAATAATCGATGTAAGAATCTTCATGATTTATTTTATCTTGCATTATTTGAAAGTGAGAATATAGTTTTAATAATTTTTAACTTAGCTACAGAAAGATTTGATTTGTTAAAAGAAAAAAAGACTAAAACATGTATATAAGTCTTTGTCTTACGGCGTAGTTCTGGAGTATCTTCTTTGAATGAACAGCAAGGATGAGTTACATAGTTACAATACCAAATTTCAGAGTGCAAGGCCTTAACACAATACAGGTTGTTTGAAATGGTGTTTGTGTTCTATATTCTATATCTTTTAGAGTGTTTCACCTTGGAGCATTGAGACAGTGTTTAGAGGATTTATAAAAGAAGTTCTTGGAAGCGAAGGAAAGCAGTACATATAATATTTTTAGAGTAAGGATTGCTTTTTAGCTACTTCTGAGGAATAAAACAAAGTCTAAGCAAAAGTAATTCCTCATGCTTACTGAGACAGAAACAAATGCAGAGTTAAGATGTTAGATGCTTTCATTATGATGAATGTAGAGTTTATTTATTTACATGTTTTATATTTAATATACAAAGTAAGATTCTTGAAATTTTTTGTATGTAGTTAATGTTTATGGTAACTATTATGGTTGAGTTATGCAAGGATAGAAGAAGAGGTTTCTCATACTTTGGTCACAAAATATGTGTGTATCTTCTGATCCTTCATCTTTTTAAGTGGTCCTCAAATAGGGTGATCTTTGAAAGTACTGAAGTATAATTATGTTCCAAAAAAGACACAGCATGATTTAGAGCACAGATAATCTCTCCTCAGTCACTCCTGATATTGGGATAGACCATCTTGACTCACTGTGGACTATGTTTACAGAGAACTAGAAGCCCTAAAGAGCATAGTGCTGAGACATCCCTATAGCTTTAGACTATGAGCAGAGTTCAACTTAGATTATTGGTTTGGGCATTCAGCCAGCGTTACTGGAGCTCTTAGCAACAGTGTGAGGCAAACAAACAAGGAGAGAAGCAAGGAGGCGGTAATGAACCCTGGGGCTGGAGCAGAAGGTAGTGGCAACAAGGCATGGTTGGAAAAGGTGGACAAACAGTACTATGCTACACATTTTCTAATTGCTTAAAACTTCTCCACTTCATACAGAAAAAAAATATCCATATTTACAAGCATGTATATTTTTAGGGATGCACACACACAATACAAACATAAATATGTGGCTGTATAAACATTAATTTTGTATTTTTTAAGTGTTTAGATATTAGGAGAAATTCCAGCAATGTTTTCATATTTAATTCCCTGAAATATGTGTTGGTAGATATTTTTGAGAGGAAAACAAAGTAAAATGGATATTCTGAGCTACTGCAGTTTGCCAAGCTGTTCAATTTTATTCAGGGCATCTTAGGAACATATAAATAAAGACAAAGTGGCAAAATATCCAAATGCTTGTCAGATTTAAGGAAACAACATGTATTTTCCCCCCTCCCTCTGGAAAGGAATTCTTTAATTTAAGAATGTTTACTGGCATCAGTGTTGGTTTTGCTGGTAGACAGTGAGTAAACAAGCTATAATGCCATCTACAATATAAAGTCTTAGCTTGCTGCTGTCAAATTCAAGGGCAAAGCTCCAATTGACTTCACTGGAGCAGGGATGAAGTATGGGACTAAATAAAGTTCAAGCTAGCTTGAAATTTATGACACACAAACTCATTCTTGCTGTTGTAAATGTGTCTGATATACCACTTTTCTATACAAAAAACCAAACCTTTCTGATCATCTGTTATTTTACATTTGTACTTTACTGAGTGTGGCAGTTTTTATTTCTACCACCAGCCTAATTTTCCAGAATATTTTTCAGTAACTTTATTCTATTTGGTTTGACATTATATATTGGACTTCTAGACCCAAATTGCAGATATTTACAATGGGTTAAGAACAAGAAAAAAAGAAGTTTTCAAGACTAACAGTTTCCATTATAATGCCTACTAATCTACTTAACTGAATCCTTCTTTCTCAGATAATTTGCCTTCTCTGTTCTTTTCATTTTTCTAAACCAACATTTGTTGTGGACCTTATTAAATTTATTTTGCACCCTATGTGTTTTACTATTTGGAACTAATGGTCTTCGAAATTCTTACATATGTTAGTTTGCGAGTTGCTTTATATGCAGGAGTGGACTGCTTTTGCAGTTGCAGTTTTGTCTGTATTAAAATACTTGTGTATCTATTATCACATATCCCAATTCTATCCCTTTTCTTTAACTATACCTAAAAAAGAGTCATCTTGACGCCTTTAAATCAAAACTAGAAGTAAGGAAACCCATACATAGCATATTCATAAGTCCATGTCTTCAGGTGCTTATTCAGTCCCTATTTCTTTCTCTGTATTCTGTTTTTCAGTGAATAACCGATCTTTTTATTCCTTTAAACCCTCCCTTAGGAACGGTCTATTAAATTAAGAACTAATTTAAGAATAGCATTTAGTCCAATCACAGTACTTTGAAAATTAGTACTTTATAAAAAACTCACTTTCAGTTTTGGAAACCGCAGATTACCCATCATCTGTTTTGCCTCAATAGAAACCTTTCTTGAAAGCCTTGTGAAATAGCAGGAAAAATGGTGCTTATTCCATTTATTTGAGCAACTAAATTCTTCACTTCTCACATATCTGAAATGTTCACTAATATGCATGGAAATTTTTGATTTGTGAAAACTGCAGGACAAGCCCTGATATGCACCACTATTTATACTGCAGAAGAAGAGGGTTAACTGTATGCCTTATAGGGAGTGACTGATCCAGTATTTGTCACTCAAAAACAGAAATAGGTTAGAACACATTGTTATGGGTACTGCTGTAAGTTCCTTAAAAAAAAAACCTGGAGTAAGTTAAACTAAAAGATACATGTGGAGTTTTTTTAGTATTGCTCTTGAAGAATGTGAAAAAAAGGAAAGAGATAAAGTTTGGAAGCTCCACCTCCCCTACTTTTCCTTTAAAAAAATAGTACTCACCAACAAGCTAATATAACTGAATGATGCAAAGTCTAGGGAGTGAAACATTAACTAGAAATTAGACAGCTAAGAGATCTAGGAGGTGGGAGACAGAATAAGCAAGTAGGTGGAATGTGGAAGGATAAGAACAGGCCATTGGATCAATCAGTTGATGAGGCCTTGAAATATGCATTCACTTATAGGTATAACTTAAGCAATGACATGTTGCTTTTCTTGGGGGAAAAAAAAAGACTGGAACAATATCTGGGGTGGAGCTAACTCATTAGCAGACAATCTGGTCTGGACTAAGTTCAGCACAATATATTGTGCCTGGAAGGAAGATTGTTGTTCAGCAGGATGCTCACAGCATCTGGCTTGGTGAGATACTGTAGTTCTGACTTAGATGCTCAGAACACTCTTCTGAAGGACCACATATTCCTCCACTGACTAAATAAGGAACCCAGGAAACAAGATTTAAATTGTAAGAAGAAGTATGGAAAAGGGAAAAGTAAGTAACACTTTTTCCAAACCCTCTGCCTCACTTCACCCTCAGAGGTTCATTTCTTCTCTTTCTTCACTGCAGCAGGGAGGCACAGTGATACACCCTTATTTATCATGGCACAGCAAGTGATTCTTGATGAGTCAGTAAGGTTATACAGACTAGCATATTCAAAGGATGAGAATCCAGTTATTGCCAGTCCACTTCCTTAACCAAGTTTGCAGGGGAAATATGACAGCTATGCAAGATCTACTTTTCCATTTAATACTAAAACTTGTATAATTCCTGCTGCAAGGATATAGATATAATGTATATTACATAATGAAAGTAGAATTATTATAAAACTAATGCTTTTTCAGTTTATTTGTGTTAGAATTTTGCTAGATTTGTTGTTGACACATTAAGCAATTTTCTCTCTCTTTGGATCGTCCTTTCTTTTAGAATGTGATTGAAAATTTAAGGAAAAAATGATTATTCTTTCATTGCTGATGCTTAGATTGTTGAGTGGTTTATGTATCTGTTATCAGAGACTATGATATATTACATCTTAACTCATTTTAGAAAATGCAAGGGTAGGCAGATTTTTATTTTTAGTAAAACAACTCAACATTTGGTATTGTAAAACGTTCTTGAATAGTACAAGTACTTAAAAGAGTTTAGGGTGAAGTGGCATTTAAATAAAGTCTGGTCAAAGAAGTATTATGTTTTCTTTATAAGAATTTTGCTTTTTAAAATTAAATGAACAACTATTAGAACACTTAGAAGTGCCAAAAAATATTGTTCTGCTTCTAAATAATCTTCTCTGAGCCTGTACAGCCCTGGACATTTTTATTAAACTTTGCTTGAAATTTGCAGAAATATGCATTATTTCATGGTTACAGCATCACTCAGAAATAATCCTTGTTTTATAAGGGACAGAACTCTTTGAAGTAGGATCTTACAAACTCCTAACAGATTATGGATTTTAATGATGTCAGATATGTACATTTTTGATCAGAAATATAGGTTTATAGACTCATTTGGCTATTTATTTTTACTATCAGAGAGAAAAAAAAAAGCTAAATATGTATCCAGGGCCTACCACATATTCATTCTGGTTCTAACACTGGGATCAACTCTACTTAAACTAGCCAGCCCTGGCCTAGGTACCAGTAATACACACTGAATGTAGATAAGATCTCTCAGAGGCTATTAGTAGTTTAGGAGTATCATAGGTGGACCTCCTTGTTGATGCTGAACTCTTCTACGGTGGCACCCACAATGCTTCATTCTGGAAGTCAACCATTTGGCCTTTGTCATTAACCTCTTTACCACCTCTTGTCTGGCTTGGAGAGATTCAGTGTGTTTGGAAAATTTTAACTTCAGTTAGTACCCCAAGGGATACAATTTTCCATACCCTCAATTTTATTTCCTGGTTAATTTCAGGGTCTGATCATCTGAAATTTCCCCACTGCTCGTGATATTTTGCCACTGGGTCTCCTTCCTTCTTCACACAAAATTATTTAGATCACAGGGTACTACATGAGTTCCAGAAGAGATCAAAGCCAACTGCCAAGTAGTGTGACTACAGTGATGAAAGCAGTGTGAACACAAGCCGTACTTTTTTTGTGGAAGGACCACAGTTTTTCCCTGAAGGTGATCCAAAAAGACAATATGAAGCCCACCTTCTTTCCCAGCACTGACTTTACATAGATTTCAAAATCAAAGATCAGTATAGTAACAAAAGTACTTGGAGTTTCCAACAGCTATGTTACCTTGTCACATACTGACTACCTAGTGAGGATAAAGCATATCTTCGTAGGACAGATCTGAATTAAGGTATTATTTTCTCAGAGAATAAAAGACTATCAACACAATCAAGCTTAACTGCAAGGTGCACTGCTGTCAGTATTTTCCAAGTAACTTAAATGACTTATGTAAAGAAAATTAAAAAAACCCAAAAACCTCACATACCCCTGCAACAAAATAAAACATAACAAAAAAACCAACAAAACCCCAACAACAAAAAAATCCAAAGAAAACAAACAAACAAACAAAAAACACCCCACCAAGCCCCAAAAGAAACAATCTTGTCTCCTCCCACAGACAAGAGAATCAGGAAAAAAATAGTCTCATTTCTTACTACCCTCCCAGAAGAAACACACAGGGAATACTTATGCAAACACCTATATAAAATAGAATAGTCCTACTATACTGTACTTTTTGATAAATAACAATCTCATAGAAAATCACACAACTTGAATAACATTTTGAATTTTTTTTAACCCCCCTGTTTTTTTGTAAGAAACAATATAGAAACAGCGAACATTCCTAAAGTCAATGGGAGATTTCAAAAGAGACTTCACATGGCCCAGGAATCTGAAGTTTGGATTTGTCCTGAGACATTGTGGCAGAATAGATCCACTCCGATAAGATCTAAAATCCTATCATGCTAAAAGCTATCACGCAAGCTATCATGCAAGATCAACTGCTGGAGCCAAGGTGTTGTCTTGGTGTAAATTATACTCAAACCATAGAGTTAACCAGACTTCAAATACAACCCTGGTTTTGAAGTCTGATTTGACTTTTGAGAAGGTGATAGCTGGCCTGCAAATGTGTGACTAGCAGTCCAGTCCCCTCTCATGCAGTCAGATTCTTCTGACATAACCCTTCTTGAGGTGTATGAGTGGAGATTCCTCCCTTGGCTGGGGATGCCCTCCAAGGTTACTCCTCAAGGCTGAGAGAAAGAGATCTCCTCACGAGTGTTGGTATGGGTGAGTTACATCAAATCTCTACTTAATAATTATTTTTTTTGCTAGCTTTAATATAATTGCTTCAATAATTACTTTGTGTACTATACAACTTTATGCTATATTGTGGTCTGCTAGTAGATTTTTAGTGTTTATATTGTGTAGTAAATTATTAAGATCTTTTGTGGATCATTTGTAATAATAAAATATTCATTTAAAATAAATATTCTCATTTTGCCAATCATTAAAACCTGTGGGACGAAAGTGGTTTAATCACATCTCTACAATTCCTTAAATTTAAACTGTTGACATAATCCAAGGCTGAGAGTGAATACAGCTGAACCTAAACTCCTCTCTGAGAAGGGGTTTAGAAAACATGGCAGTCCTTTCTGCACTGTGTGACTCAACAGCAGAGTTTTTTAGTAGATTTTGTCTAAACCTTCCACTCCACCCACGACAGACATTACTACTTTCTGCAACTGTAAACCTCAGTTTATTCCTCCCCCCCCCACCAAAAAAAAGGAGACTAATAGAGAGCAAGGTTGAAATTAAGAAGACAGTGTTAGGCAATTGTATAGGAAACATCTTCCCTTCAAACTACATAAATTACTTGTCATTTGGAATACACTTTTTCAAGTGTTAATTAAAATAAATGAGAAACATTCAGGTTAAATTTAGCATAACAAATTATATTAGCCTCATAATACAATAAGAACAGATATTACAGTTTCCAACACTTTTTCCAGTGGATTTATTCTGTTGTATGAACATTATTCCTGTTCCTCAGTTTAGGAAACGAACTTATCTTTGCTATTTAAATCCTTTGTGGATAAAAGAGAACATTAAGATAAACATGCTATGCTGTCTCTATAATGGTATTCTGCTATGCTGTGTTCTGTGAAGTGCATACATGTAAGGCATTGTAAGATTTATAATTTTGGAAAGGTTTCTCATACTTTGGTCACAAAATATGTGTATATCTTCTGATCCTGGGAAATTTGGATCTGTGTTCACTGTAAGAATAAAGGAAGAAAAACATCCACTGGTTATTACAGAAGTAACTTATCTGGATTATAAATCAGATTTTTACTCATAAATGTAGGACAAGTTTTGCAAAATAATTGTGAACTATTCTCATAGCTGCAGGGGTTTATTTGTTCCATTTTTGGTCCCAGTAGATGAATATCAAAATTTCTTAGTATACGGATGAAAATAAAATGCAGCCACTTATCTCAGCAGACACAGAATTTAAGGTCATCTCAGTAGAGATTATTTTTATTTCAATTCTGGCATCCCAAATAAGTACTTCCTATTTATTTTTAATAGGTGTATATTCCTAACTATATTAATAAAGAGGAAATATTCCTCATTTAAGGCATTTTTTGAAATTTGCTGTATAAAAAAAAATAAATACACTGGTTTAGGAGGAGAAAGGAAGCAATAGAATTATTATTTTGACTTATCTGGAAAATTCAATTAGACAGAGGGAAAACATTGCTGAGAAATTCATCAATGTTTGAAAAAAAAAAGAGGAAGTACTTGATAATGAGTATGACAGCAAAATATCTGTTTTGTATTTAAATTTGACTTTTTAGGACAATGTGAAATATATATTATGCAAAACATGCCTAGAGCAAGCAAATACATTGCATACTATATATTCTACAAGTTGATTTACATTCACTAGTTCTAACTTATGTTTTAGTTCGTTAGAGAATGATTCTAATAACACCAAGATTGTGGGCTCAATCCCCATATGAACAATTCACTTAAGAGTTGGACTTGATAGTTCTTGTGAATCCTTTCCAACTCAATATTTGGTGAAATTCTGTGAAATGTTTTAAGATTTCTAGATGGCCCAACAGGAGGTGTGTCCTTTCACGGGCTAGGATACTAAGTCAGGATGATTTTTTAAGGATTCTTTAGAAATACCTTTCTTAACTCTCACTGACTACGTAGAAAATGAAGATGTTCAGTTCAGAAGAGCTAATTCAGCTGCTATCTAAAATTTAGGCAAATGTTAAAAGCCTCAGTAAGATAGAATGACTCCTAAGTAAAAGAGAGCACTTAGGAGACCTATTCTTAAAAAAACCCCAACAAACCCAACAAACCCCCCCCCCCCAAAACCCAACTCAAACCAATCAAACAAAAACCCCAACAGACAAAAAAGCAAACAAACAAAAACCAAACAAAAAACCCCAAACCCAACCAAACAAAAATCCCCCAAAGCCACCTAAACTAGTTTCACACTGTAGAACAGTTAGCTGAGGGTTATCTGTACTGTGCCAAATGAGAATATGAATTAGGCAAAATGGTCAGGCCACTCTGGAAGCCCAAAACTACAGCTGTCCTTTAAACCAGAAAGCATCTAAAAAAGTTGTATATCCTTAGTAAAAAGTTACTAGAAAGCAACCTATTGCAGGAAACGTGTATGTTTGCTATTCCTCTATCTAGCAGGTGACAAAATGTGAAAATCAAGTATGTTCAAGCACAATATGCAAAGCTATCCTTAATGGAAAACCAGAGAGAAACATAGTAATAAAGTTAATTAATAAATAAAAAAAATTAACTATATCCCCTAGACCTACCAAAATTGTTGTTACAGTTATTGAACTGTAATTAGAAGAAAAAAAAGTGGGTCTCAATAAGCAGCAGGGACCTAATTGGCATACAGGAGAAAGCAGAACTTTGTTTTTTCTTTCTAGGTATTTAAAAACAAAAAGGGATGATTTCAAACACAAATAATGTAATACAAGGTGAATTCCTTTTACCTCAAAAATGCAATGTATTTAAACATCTTTATATCTGTTGAATAACATATCCAAAATGGATATGTCTGCTATTAATAAATACCTGGGAATTCATAAATCATAAACTGAAGTTTCAATCAATTCCTTCATTTTCTAAATATTGATGTTATGCCCCTGTGCATTTCCTGTAAAATTATTCACTTATTTGAATAGTTTTTCATCTGAGGAATCCATGTTTTTGTGGAATTGCTTTATCAAAGGTTTCAGAGTATTTTTTTCCTTTCATTTCCGAGTTGCCAAAGTGTAAATTTATAACAAAGATGGTAAATTAAGAAGATAATCACTACTGCTCTGTCTGAGAGAAGACAGAATCATCCTCCTCAAGATTTGATTTCTCACAGAACAGGCAAAACAGGCAAACAAAGATTTGAGCTGGAATTGTCCAAGATCACAGAGCAAGTAGAGTGGGAGATAAGGAGGTATCTATAGGACTTGATTTGCAAACAAGCAGTGTACTCATTAGGACATGCTATTTTTGAAATTGGATAAGTCACGGCATTTTCCAAAGAACAGTACTGACCTTTTATCTTTTTCTTTTTTTGGGGGGGAGCAAATAAATTACAGTGAAAATCTCCCTGGTGCAGCTATAGTTTAGTAATCAAGAGGGTGATCAAACCGTGCACAGCAAAAAAATACAGCATCTTAGTTCTGTCATTAAAATTTCAGGGTAAATGCTAAATATACAGAGATCATGAGTTTTTCTTTTGGCAATACTGATTTTCTAAAGAAATTAGCTCAATAAATTTCAATAACTTCTGACTATTTTAATTTGAGTATTGGTGCAATTTGGGACCATTTTGGAAACTATTCTCTTTCTATGGTGTTATATTTACCTATGAGATAAAACATAGCTGTACGAATCTTTACAGCCAGAAAAAGGATAGATACAGAAAGCTAATATGATGTTGGCTCAGGAAAAGATCAATAAGCACACACAAACACCCCCTTCTTACAGAAATTTTCAAATAATATAAAGATACCAATTTATTTTTAACACAGATAAAATGTATGGTATTTTCAGTTGTGGACTGTTATACATAACATATAGAGTTACTTACCTATATTAATCAAAATAATGTAATATAGAATAAATATAAATATTAAAATAAACTGCAGTCAATAAAGTTCCTTGAAATTATGATGTGGTATCTTTCAAGCCTGAAAATATTGCTAAAGCCTACGTTGCCACGTTTGATCTCAAATCTAACAAAATTATCAAAAATAAGCCCATTCTGCGCAGTACTTTTCTTGGTTACAAGACAGGACTCCTAATCAACAAACCATTTTCTGCAATAAATTTTTTTTCCATGCCACAAGAAGTAGGCAGTACATTTACATTAGCACTGTACAGAAGACTGTAAGTGGCACTACAGAAGACTGTAGTGGCTTGACCGTTGCTGGATGGCAAACACCCACCAAAGCCACTCTATCACTTCTCAGCTGGAGAGGGGAGAGAAAATATAGCAAAGGTTCATGAGTTAGGATAAGGTCTAAGAGAGATCACTCATCAAACACTGTCAGGGGCAAAACAGACTCAAACTGGAGATATTAATTGAATTTATTACTAACAAGATCAGAGCAGGATAATGAGGAGTAAAATAAATCTTAAAAACCTGTTTCCCCTACCCCTCCCTCCTTCCCAAGCTCTACCTCCTCCCCTCAGTGGCAGAGGGAGAAGGGGAATGGGGGTTATGGTCAGTTCTCCATACATTGTTCCTGCCTCTGCCCAGGGGGAAGAGTTTTGCCCCTGCTTCTGCGTGGGGTCCCCCCCGTGGGAGACAGTCCTCCATGAACTTCTCCCTCGTGAGTCCATCCCACAGGCAACAGTTCTCCACAAACTGTTGCACAGCCTGCTCCAACGTGGGTCCCCCACAGGGTCACAAGTTCTACCAGGAAACCTGCTCCAGTATGAACTCTTTGCTCCACAGGTTCATAGATCCTTGCCAGGACCCTGCTCCAGCACAGGTTTCCCACAGGTTCACAGCCTTCTTTTGGGCATGTACCTATTCTGGCAGGGGTCTCCTCCATGGGCTGCAAGTGAATCTCTGCACTCCCATGGTCCTCCATAGGCTGCAGGGGGACAGCTGCTCCACCATGGTCTTCACCATGGGCTGCAGAGAAATCTCATCTCTGGGCCTTCTCCACTCCCTTCTCCACTGACCTTGGTCTCTGCATAGTTGTTTCCCTCACATATTCTCACTCCGCTCTTTTCTGGCCACAATTACATCTGTGCAATAACTTTTATTTTTTCTTCTGAACTATGTTATCACAAAGGCATTACGACCATCATCGATTTGCCCAGCCTTATCCAGCAGTGCGTCTGTCTTGGAGCCAGCTGGCATTGGCTCTACCAGACATGGGGGAAGCTTCTGGCAGCTTCTCACAGAACTCACCCCTGTAGTCCACCTGCTACCAAATCCTTGTTGCACAAAACTAGTACAACAACTTATGTTGTCTTTAGAAGGCTGTTCTGAAGATGCTCTGAAGACCAAATTTGCACTGTGAACAAGACTTTAAGCTGCAGTGAGACACAAATATTGCTGAAGGATGATCCTTGCTGTGTGAAACCAATGTGCGTAAGTATGCCCATTGGCTCTGTATATGCTGCTCAAGAGACAGATTTTTGAATGTGAAGTGAGCTTTTTAGAAGACACAGCAGTACTAAAGATATACACTGCTCCCAAAACTTCTGAAAGAGTGGAGCAGTTATAGCCTTTTTGCACCCAAACACAAACCTCTATCCTAATTTCAACTGGACACATTAGTTGTCTTAAGTAATTGCTGCTCTGATGATAGTAATTTAGACAGAAAATACATTGTGCTATGTGCAAAAACAAGGATAATTTTGTCAGAGAGCAATACTTTCTGAAATCAACACTCAGAAGAGGAACTTCTGCTCTGCACTTGACTTCTTTATTGTCTTCAGCCTAGAACATTTTGTTTTCAGTCATCTTGCTGCTGCTGCTATTTGTAATATGCCCAGCCTTTCATTTTTATCTTTCTTGTCACACCTATTGCTTACATTGTACCCTGTAGATTCACTATTTCATTCCCTGATGATGTATAATGCTATAAGTTAGGTAGTTGTGATTATCACTTACATATACAAGTAATATAAACCTTTCCCTTTTTTCTCTTTTTTTTTCTTTTAATGCAGTAGCATTTGTGCCAGCTTACAGTCATATGTACCATTTTCTCCTTTTTCAAAACCAAGCTGCCAATTCTCATCCTGAATAGCTTTAAAATTGCTCATAGCAATCAATGACAACTGAGGCATCACTGAAGAATTTCTCTTATCTTCAAGCTCCAATTTAGATCAGTCATCAAGCTTGAGTAAGCTTGAACTGTCAGAACATTGTCCCTCATCACATGCTCTAAGCACAAAAAGTCAACTTCAAAATAAAATTTGTTCTATCTCTTACTACATTTTGTAATGGTCTAGTATGAACAATAAACTTTACTGAAATAGTACTGTCAATCTTTGTAACACAGATAACTATACTGACTTTTTATCTAAGGAAGACTGCTCTACCTCAAATATGATCCACAGTAAATGGTTTCCTTATATTTCTTCTTTTGTGCTCTTCGATATTGTTAGTGATGCATACTGTGTTGTTGTGTAGAGCCTATTTTTAATAGCATACATTTTAAAAGCATGAAATGAAAACATAAATCCAAATATGAGAGGGCAAACATGTAAGTATCTAAATATCTGATATATCAAATATATCAGATATAAAGACCCATAGATATTCTTCTACAGTGTCTTTATAGGGGCTTTCTTTCAGTCAGGATTCAGTCTTAAAAGAAAAAGTACCAATTTCAATCCTCTACTCAGGCTGTATTTCTGAATTTATACTGCAGCCATTTTCAACTGCCTCTTAAAATAAGCTCTAGTAACTTTTTATTTGTTTGAATTCTCTTTTTCCTAGCAGATTGAAGCTGAAAACAAAAATCTGTCCTGAACAGTTTTTTTGACTTTCTGATAGTTATCTGATTGTTTGGTTAAGGCCTAGTTTGAAAAAAAGTTCTGTAATACCTTTGTGACTTACAGCTTATAAACGTTACAATGTGCTTCAAATTAAAAGGCCTAGTTTGTTTAAGTTCTTTTTTAAGTTCTGTTTTAAGCATTTTTAAGAGGCTGTAAATGTAGTATGAACAAGGTGATGCATTCAAATGAAGTTTTTTGATTGTGTCAAATGAGTGGTAATCTTTGCTGGATTAGACTCATTTACCAATTCTCCTAAACAAGAAGGGGGGGGGAAATGAGATGGAAACACTTGATGATATAAAATGGTGAATATAATGATTTCATATAAGATGAAATAAAGTCAGGGAGATCACCTACCACACATGCATCACAGGCAAAGCAGACTCAATTTGGAGATTATGATTTGATTTCCGAACTAAAAGTTTGGAAAGTAGATTTGGACAGTGAGAAATATAACCAGAACCTAGAACAGAACTTTTTCTCCCACCTTCCTCTTTTTTTCCAGTCTCCACTTCAATCCTTCATTCGCAATTCTTCTACCCAGCATCCTCTGACTGCGCGGAAGGCTCAGGGGGTGTGGGTTATGGTTAGTATGTAGCTATCCCTCTCATCTGCTTGTTCCTTCTCATATTTTTCCCATTGAAAAAACGTTGGTCCTCTCCATTGTCCTTCAGGAAAAAACTTCTTTCTGGTGTAGGACAGAGTTGCTTAAGGAACACTTGGAAAAGTTGACTTCAGTTTCTAGCTTTGTTATTTCTCAAGTAATTTGTCCAGTTTTAAATATTTACCAAATTACTTCAATATCCTGAAAGAGCAGATATTTAGCACTATATCCTATTTTAATAAATGTACTTTTAACCTACACAGTGTTCAGAATTATTGATTTCAGGATGCCTGTGGAGTAAGGAGCTTCTTGATGTGAGTAAGGGCAGAATATGACACAATAAAATATATTTCTCACCGAAGAGGGAAAATGGAAAGTCTATTACAGGATTTTCTCCAAGATAGTTTCCAACATTTTTTAGTCTCCCACTATAGAATTTAGTTAATAAAATTGGCTGTGATTTTTAAGACATCCCAGAATGCTCCATATTTGTCTGGAAAGATAGGAACATGCAGATATGGATGATGAAGGTTTCTAGATTTCATAGCTGAACATATGCACTTTAATTCATCCTTTTATCATTCCTTAAATTTTTTGAATTATATCTCTTGTTAGGTTGTTCTTTGTTTCTTTGTTTTGTTGGTTTGTGGGTTTTCTTGTTTTTTTTTGTTTTGTTTTGGGTTTTTTTGTGGAGCTATTGGTTGCAATAAGTTTCATACCTCCTTAAAAAGTGAAAAAGAATATGCTATTAGATGTGAGCATAACCCGACACAGATATTTCTGATTAGCTGCTATTCCTCTACAGTTATAGAAAAAAGCATAAATAAAAAGCAAGTGGACTGAAGAGCTTTCAGATGAACACATCATTATTTATAGAATACAAGGTTGCAAAATAAGAGATTGGTTCTCAACTATAACATCTGTAATATAGTCACTATGACCAAAGGGTTCATTCTTCAGCTCTCAGCCATCCGATTGCCAGTCATAAGGACATATCTCCCCAGGAGATGCACGGAAATATGTTTTGACGATGCTGCAGTGGTCAATGCAAAAAAAGGCAAGTAAAATGAAATACTACCAAAATTTTAAAGAAAATTTAGTAACAGTCATCAGTCACTTCTTTATAATGAAGAACAAATTTTAAAGTAGTCTTGTATACTTTAATTCAAGTGTACAGATACTTTCAATATATATATGTATGAAACTCCTTGAACATACAGGTACTCATCTCTTAGGTAGTCACCATTTTTAATAGCAGGAGTCTAAGGCAAGGTTTTCAAATGTAGCCAAAGATTTTAGGAAAATTGCTTCACAAGGAAGAGAGAATGTGCAGTGAATGTTGATGACTGGTTTTGCTGGGTGACCCTCAAAATAAATAATTTTTTTTTCAGATTATGGAGTTTTTCTAAATTGTGACATGACAGAAAAAATTGCTTTAAGTACTGGAGTTTTATATTTTCTAGGTAGGTGAGAAAAAGTGATTATTTTATTTTATTTAGAATAATATATACATATATTCAAAGAAAGATAATGTAGAAAGTAAGGTGTTTATTTTCACGAAGATAGCAGAGAAATCCATAGTATGGATTTCCAGTAACCCAGACTTTGAAGTCTTTCTGGAACTAAGCAAGAGAAACAAACACTAATCAGTCTCATTTTCACAGTTTAGATTTATATGAAAGAATATTGAATTTCTGAAATCATCAAATGGATTTGATTCTTCTGTGTAACAAGGTTAACTATTTTAGATTATGGATCTGATAGAACATTTTCCTTTCTTCATTTTGTGCCTTAAAGCTTAGGAATGATCACAATCAAGAAAAAAATTGCATGGAGGAACCATTTTTATTACTTACTTACTAAATATGTCACTGTCTGAAAATATTAAACACTAAATAAAAAACATATTGATATATTTCCTGGTCTGTCTGTTCTGGCAATCCTCATAATTCAACTAGCTACAACTCAATGATTTTGAAGTATATATAGACACAATCTAGCTTGTACAGCAAAAACCTACCTGCAAGTGATCCTTTTTTAAACTTTTGATTAACTCATGTCAGATTTGCGTTGACTGAAGGGATGTCTCTGAGAAATTCCAAGGTTTGGCTTGAACCCTTCACCACAAAGGTAAGTAGCAAACTGTGGACAGTAAAGCCTGAACAACATAACTGCGTGCGCAGTTAGACTTTCATACCTTTGTTCAATGCTTAAGCAAATGTTCTAGCTCATCACTTAGCAACATTCCCTGATAGTCACTTTCGTGTTGTGTACTTAGTTCACAGAAACATTAGTGGAAAAATCTGGTTTGGTAGAAATTTGTATCCACTTTGAACACAGTAAATGATGATGCAAACTGTAAGTTAGCAAAGATCGTGCCTCAGACAGTCACAGTGTTCTATGTCTGGCATTCATTTCTCAGTCTCAAATTCCCATACAGTATTACACGAGTTCTGAATCTGGTAAAAGGTGCTTAACTGGTATCCTTGGGAGAAGAAATTGAACAGCCATGTCATTACAAATTCTTTCTGCAATAGAAAGAAACAAGATTTTGAATCTTGATTAGATGTAAGTCTCAGTTAAATTTTAGAGCAAAGTAGAGATCATTAGCCCAGGTATTTAAAAACATTTCAATTTATTCTTGAAAAATTTAGATCCCAAATAATGGAAACATTCAAAATGTATTGGGATTGGCTTCCCTTGGGCCTCAACAAACACAATGTAAAAATAAATAAATAGATAACTTTTGAATTTTTTTAAATGAATCCAGTATGTTTTAGATCCACAGGCTATCAGTAATTAATACTGTTTGAAGCGATAAAGAGTTGCAGTGATAAGAGTCCAGATTATCAAACTCCCGTAAAAGGAATAGGCAAATTTAACTATGAACTGTAACCATTTATGCTCTTGGTTACTTGTTTTATCATCTGTTATTATTAATGTTTAATCTTTAAACACTTGTAGTTTATTTCAGCTAGTAGAAAATGAGAAAAATAATAAGAATTACTGCTGATATAACTGAAATAATTTAAAAAGTTGCACTTTTGTATTATTGAAACTAAAATTTTGTCTATGGTTATTATTTGAGCTAAAAAAATAGGAAATAATTTCCTTCCACATGTGTATAATATACACAGATACACATATATATACAAGCTTAAATGTATAAGGTATAATATATTTTCTGACTGCTTTAATTTAGTTTCTTCTGTGAACTATTATTGACTACTTTTCTTGAAGTGAAAATTTAAAATATGCAAAAAAAGGTTGCATAATGATATTAATTTTCAATTATTTTTTATTTAAATAAATTCTCAAATAGTCTCATTGTCATACTAATGCTATTCTTCAATTCCAAAAGCTCATGTGAATTAGCTTCATGCCTAAATGAGGATTACTCACAGCTATTTGCAGATACTGAAAAAAGCTTACACATTACAGTTAATCTTACTAGCTAAAACTTGCCAACAACATTTAGTAAGGGATTAAGAACAGATTGGGGGAGGTAAATTCAGAAAAAAAAAAAGGAACCAAAACAATTCCTTAGAGATATGAAATATTTTTATTATTTATATTAGCAAAAGAAAACCTAGAGCCTGCTGACTATAACAAGGGAGCCAGACTGAGCCTGAAAGGAAAAAAGCTACTTCGAAATCTTTTTGCAGAAGCCATTCCAGGGTAGTCCAAGGGCACAGGTGACTGACAAAGTTCAGCACAGTGATCAATGCCCTCCAACACTTTCAACGCTGTGGCATAGATAACCATGCCTGTTGTGTTTTAAACTGGTGGATTGGTCTCTCTAAGTGAGGGCATTGTTAAAATGTAGGTGAGAAACAAAGAACTGAGAAGAGATTGGTTTTCCATTTTTCAATAAAACGCAAAAAGTCTTTTTATGTTTATGACATTCCTTCTCTCTCTTCTGGTAATTCTTGTTGCTTTTTTGTGAAGGAAAATTTGATAAAGAAAAAAAAGGTGGTTTCTTCTTTAGCATCATGTGCTTTCCCTTCACTTAAAACCTTCTAAATTAGTGACTGTTGTGTTCACACTGAGCTGTCAGCTGCTGAAAACATTTAATCTCATACGTCACAAAGAAGAATACAAAAGAAAATAGTCATAAAAAATTATTATTCTTTTTCAGGTTTTCCTATACTTCTGCTTTTTTTGTGCTACATAAAAATGCATTTTACATTACAGAACAAAGTAAAATATGCAGGAAATTGGCTTCAAATAAAAGAGATATTTTAGATTGCTCTGTTTCCTCCCATGTCTTTTGCTGTCAAGATAAGTGGACTTGGTAATGAGTGGCAGTTAAAATTTAGGTACATTTTCAGATCACACTCTGTACTTTCGACTAAGAAGTTCCCAATGATCAGAATTTAGAATTGAAAAGATATCCCATCTTCCCATCCTCCTCAAAAAAAATCTGATGTAAACAACTGTTGGATACTGATCTCTCCACTGTAGAACAAGCTTATGCAGTGTTTTCTAGAAGTACGGACATATAAAATGTTAATCTTCTCAAAATAGATATCAATAATGTGAAAACTACTGTTTGACTACATTATCCTTTTAATTGGGCTATTATATTTATTCATTGTTTTACTAAAATTAATTTGCTTAAAATTAATTTGATTTTTGTATAAGGAAACCAAATCAGAAATCCTTTACACTCCTGATACAAAGTCTAATGCCCTGAAAACTGGTAAATTCTGTTTTTTGTTCTGTAACCAAATAAAAGGGTTTTCAGTTGTACAAAACTTACAAGAACACCCATCCACACATACACATATATTCTTTCTCTCGCACTGTATTTGTGCTGAAGTATACACACCTATTCTGCTTTTTTTTTTTTTTACAAAATACTTCTATTAATCTTTGAGTAAATCTTAAAGACTTTTTTTCAAAAGGTGTCCTTTTTCAAGAAAATAGACAAGGCTATAAACAGATCATTCTATGCAACGCATTTCTGTTCTACCAAACTTTTCAATGATACCTTAGTGATACCCATAGAACCTGTTTCATTTATGTTCATCTCAAATTACATTGTTTATCTTGTCCAGCATTACTTAAAACTCAGGGACCAGCTGTGATTTTTGAAACCTCTTGTCAGCAACCCACGCTGATTCTCCGGCTGATCAACATAAATTGAAAATAAACTATGTTTTCTCATAGTGTGACAAACTTGATACAGCACCTCTATTTCCCCTGCGGATCAAATCTTGTAATATATTGTTCCTAGCTGCATAGCTGTTCAACTTTGCAAACTTTCACAATGCACTTATACATTCTAAGAGAGGGAAAGCTGAAAGTGTGGAAACTGTGGATATTTTTTAGATAACGTATGGAATATTCTGGTATTTTTTCCTTTTTTTTTGGTTCTTAAAACAACAGCCTTTAAATTTCTGCTCCAAGGAAGCCAGACCACATCACAGCAGAAAGTGGAGGTATCTTCATCCAGGTGTTTTAATGTGCAAATATATTTGCATATAATATGTGTATTTACCTATAATTACCCTTACTTCAACCTTTATTGGTAAGTTAAGTTATAATAACTAACACTTATCCTGATATACATTAACCAGAGCTCCTATTGTAGGTTGTTGCTCATTGTTTCATCAAGGAGAGCCTCCCCAAGACTGATAATATTCACTTGTCCCAAATCTTCAAGCTTTCCTTACTGAGATATTGATTGCTGGATAAAAACTACCAACTGAGAGTTTGCAGTTCTCAGTGTTTTGGGAGTTCCAGGTGGGCAAATAAACACCTATTTCCAGTAAGCTGCACTATATCTTAGATCTTACTGCTGTCTGAATTGAATAGTGTGAATGAGCTCTGAGATACCAGGAGAGACAGGGACTAGAAATCAACCATGTTGTTCTCTCTGACTGTATTGAAAAAAAAAAAAAAAAGAGAAAAAAAAGAAAAATGTGCATGAACAACCCTCAGGATTAATAAAAAGTGAAAAAAAAACCCCCGGATTTAAAAAAGAAAGGAAGGAAGAGAGGGGAAAGAAGACAACTTTATGTCACAGATAAAGAATCAGCAATATGAAATGTAACATTGTTATGTGCTTATCGTTACAGATTCAGTATTGTAAGCAGTCTTTCAGTTTATAATGTTTTCTTAGCTAATGGTAAAGACTTGCAGTGTTGGCAGATATGTCTCTTTACCTGTGTGTGCACAAAAAAGGATGCACCACCTTGTTTGTAGTCGGTGTTTTCCATCAGAAATAACACATCAGTAAGTTTCAGTCTAGTGGTCAGGGAAATAAAAAATAGTTACATTGCAGAAGTCTATTGCATAGGAATGTGTTGTCCTTCCTTTGGAGATAATACTGAACTTTATTGTGTAATTCAAATTATGTATCCTTATAAAAAGCTACTGAACAAACAGTACCTGTCATTATATTGGAATTAAAACATATGAAATGAAAAAAATCCAAATAATTTATATCTTCCAAGTTGGTTAACAAAGAAAATGCTGATGAACAATGGAGAATTTTTATATAAAATATGTCTAAGTCAAAGGCTACAGAATCAGGGAACAATAGCCATTCTTTTTGCATGACATGCAGAAGTGATATTGTTAGTAGATTATCGTATAGGCTGTAGTCAAAGCACCCTGAGACCCGTCTTCAAGGATATCTCTATTTACATGAAGGACCCTACTGTTGGACTGTGTATACCTCTCTTTTGTGTGAGTTGTGTAAGTGACTACCCAAGCCTTCTTTGGGGAAGAACTAGAGTATCAGACTAATTTCTAAAAATGTTTCAGTGCTACTAATGCCAGCTGAAGTCAGGCCCCTTCCTAAAGCCAGTCCATGGCTTCATGGAAGAATATGCCACAGATAGTTTCTGAGAAATTGCTTCTGGTCAGTCAACAAACAACAATTGTAAATGTCCAATCACCAAATAAAGGATTAAGGCATTTTGTAAAGTAAGAGGTGGTCAAAAGGAGGTACTGACTGGACTCTAATCTAAAAGGAGGTACTAACTCTGTACCAGGATTCTCAAAATATCTTTGATTGACAACCTCAAAAGGAAGGGAAAGCCATTCCTTTTTTTCTCTGTCCAAAAGACCTTATCATTATATAATTACCTTTCTAGGGTGGTCAGCTGGGATAACATTTTTTCTCCACTTTCCTATTTTTATTCTAAGTTTAAAATATACTTTTTCTTTCTACTGTCCCTACTGCCCTTCTAAGGCATCCAAAGTAGCAGAAGGTTAGAAATACTAACAGAATAAGAAAATCTTTGGGCAGCTTATGCAGATCAAGCAAATGTTCTCTGCAGGTAGCAGTAGGAGAGGAATGTGTTACACCATTTCCAGTAATTAATATTATGCCTGACCTGTTACAATTTTTGAAAAATACTATGTTCCTTAGCACTTCTCTGAGATGTGCGAAGATACCTAGAATACTGATTATAACTATCTTTAATTTAAAATTCTTGAACCTATGTGTGTTTTCCTATATCACAGTTAATTAATAAGAAAACCATGCTCATCTGTCTTACTCTGGTATCTGAGTCCTAATCATGAGCAATGTTTAGTTGGAGAAGACTGTATGTGGCCAGAATATGTTCCCTTAGTGCTGCCTCTCAGCCTCGAGTCTTCCTGGGATGGAACTGGTACTTTTCTGTTTAAAAATAAAATCTGTTCTTTTCATAGCACTTTGATAGCTTGATAGTGGAAACAAAGCAGATATATTTACCTGAGTTCTAAAAGCTTGCAAATGTATTCTTATTTGTATTCATCCCAGGCTTACTATCTGGCATTTACCGAGTTTTCTGGGTAATCTAACTGCATAGGTTTGAATCTACAATAGACACATTATTTGCTTAAGACCTGAAGGTTATAAAAGAACTAATGAGATCATAACAAAGACAACATTGGGAGAAACAGGGAGGGGAGATGGAGTACAGTGCTCAGTGGCAGCGAATATATGACAGGCATTGACTTCTGGTTTGCAGTTCCTGCAGAGTTCAAAATTGAGTGGAAGCTGAAAAATTTTGTCTTCCTACCATATCACAACTATGAGGAACAGCTGCCACAGGAAGCAAGACCCAAAGGTATCATGTGACACACGGAAGTATCCTTCTCTGGCTTTGAGAGGTATAAATACCTTTCATTCTCACACAAAATACTGTTTGTTTCCTGGTATCATAACCCCACAGAGCTACATGGACCAAATACTGTGCACAAACATAAAACTGGTAGAACTCAGTCCTTTAAGAAATTTCCTAATACTAAATTCTGCATAAAAATTTCATTCCTACCCCTTAGGTAAGAAAACAGTTTTGAGCACTTTTTGTCCAGCCACATGTGAGTCTTCCATCTGTTTGAAATGATCATTATTATTTGAAAACTGACCCTTCTTTTTCTACATCCTCTTTTTTCTACATACTCAGAAGCAGTAAAGACCACAAAGTGGAAAGTGAGAAGATAACCAGTAGCATCTAAACTAAATGAAATTCAGATACCTGCCAATTCTTCTATCTTGAATTCAATACAATGTTTGACATGAAAAATGAGGGTCGACTGGTAAGTATAGCAAAGCTGCACCTGCTTGGAGCTAGTAGAAACTGTCCAAACTGCTTTATTTCCCTGTCTGTCTCTCCCGATGATATAAAAACTGAGAGTTTTAGATTATATAAGTCATAGAAGAAAGTAAAGCTTTGTAATCTCTTCAGTGAAATAGCATAAAGGAGGATGCAGTACTTTTACTGCAATTGTGCTGCAGTCTTTTTCCACTGCAAAGAGCAGAATGGTATGCAGCACTTGCTGTATTTTTTCATCTGAAACAGTGTTCTTTGGAACAGCAGCAGTTTCTAACAGTCCTAAATGACCACAGACAATAAAAGTCCGATCTTTCAGTCAGCATACTGATAGAAAAGCACCTGAGCAGAGTATTGAGTTGCTGCAGCACAGTATAATAAAAATATTTTAATAGATGTTTTACTTACTACTCTGCATAATATTTTAAGTCACAAGGTTTTGTTTATAAAATTTCTTAAGTACATTCAACCATATAAATACAACAACATTTCTTACAAAAGCAAAAAATCTGATCTTGACCACAGCCTGATCATTTTGTAATTTTAGCATGTATTTATCATCATTCTTTAAATTACTTGGAATTGTTTGCCTCAAAACTTTCTCATCTCAAAGAAAATTTATATCCTGCCTTTATTCATGAAGGGAAATTTAAACTAACAGCAAATAAAACTCCAAATTTCTTAGACACATTAACATTATAATAAACAAATGGGGTGATTTTCAGTGATCTGACATAGTTAATCTGGAAAACTGAGAAATAACTTTAATCAGAAATAATTTTTTAATTGAAAAAAGTTAAAGATGGAAGAAAAAATCTGTAAAAGGAACTCTCATTATCTATGTAAAAAATATTGTGCTATTTCAAGTTTTTATTTTTTTTCTGAATGCAGACCAAACCACGTGATCTTTGGAGTCAACATACTCAAAAATAGTTCATCAATTTTTTAAAAGTGAGATTCATTGTTAGTGCTCTTATCAGGTCTTAAAATATTACTCTTTATTAGCTGCCACTCTTGACAAGACTGCAGTCATTACTTTCATNTCTTAAAATATTACTCTTTATTAGTTTAATTTTTATCCTGCCACCCTTTGTCTGAACTCTAACAGCTGCTAAACAGTGTTCCACAAGAACAAATGAAAGCTTCACATCAAACAGATGTTTACATCAACGGAATCAATAAATATATTTGAAAAAGTGGAGAAAAGACTGCAGGAGTAATGGATTCCAAGTGGTATATTTCTAAAACTAATCAAAGCGATGCTTTCGTATCTCTGTACAATTGTCCTAGTCACAGGGGTGGGACCAGTTTCTCACTATGTGGGTATAACCAAAACTGTGTATTCCACACCTTCTATGTAATTTCTGATGGACTGCTCATAATGGATCGTTTGCAGCAGCTGCTCAGGGCACATCTGACACCTCAGGCTACAAACGGGGCAGAGGAGTGTTTCTTTGTCTTCACACCAATGACTCAGATGTGGTAACTCCTCTCCAGGGAGGCATTAGCACTTTCACACCCAGCCTGAGTGGTCATCTCTGCTAATGGGCCATACTGGACTGGCATAATAGGCAGATGAAACGACCTAGCCTATCAAAGACTCCAAAAATATTCCATGACTCATAGGGTTAAATCACCTGTTGTGAAACTCTCCGCCCTGGGAGAGATGCTGGGCATTCCCACCTGAACCTTAGTATATATAATCTTCATGTTTTGGGACTTAGGATACCACTCATTGGATCCAGATTAGGACCAGAGCTTTAACAGGACTCAGACTGCCACTCTTGACAAGACTGCAGTCATTACTTTCATAGAACTGTGACCATCATCTGGACGAACAGGTTTTTCTTCTCCTTTTACTTATTCTCCAGGGGTACTAAGTGGTGCTCAGCACAGGGGCCAATGAACACCATTCTGTTCTTGTCCAAGGGTGCGGGGTTATACATCTGTCTTCAGAGGTTAAAACTACTTGTGTCTCTGTATCATTGTATTTATTGTAATCTTTTTAGCAAATTGTAACTCTGACCTGTAAACTCTCTTGAGCTGGATTCATTTCTCCCACTGGTTTACTTTTAAACCAACAAACCAATTCTGCAGGGACTGAAGAAAAATAACATCAAAATCAGTTGCCCCATTTATTTAGGACTTCTGGAGTGGACTACTGTCTAATAAGCTGCACAGAAAACTAATTTCCTTGAGTTCCTTCTTGGATTCAGNCTTAGACACATTAACATTATAATAAACAAATGGGGTGATTTTCAGTGATCTGACATAGTTAATCTGGAAAACTGAGAAATAACTTTAATCAGAAATAATTTTTTAATTGAAAAAAGTTAAAGATGGAAGAAAAAATCTGTAAAAGGAACTCTCATTATCTATGTAAAAAATATTGTGCTATTTCAAGTTTTTATTTTTTTTCTGAATGCAGACCAAACCACGTGATCTTTGCAGTCAACATACTCAAAAATAGTTCATCAATTTTTTAAAAGTGAGATTCATTGTTAGTGCTCTTATCAGGTCTTAAAATATTACTCTTTATTAGCTGCCACTCTTGACAAGACTGCAGTCATTACTTTCATAGAACTGTGACCATCATCTGGACGAACAGGTTTTTCTTCTCCTTTTACTTATTCTCCAGGGGTACTAAGTGGTGCTCAGCACAGGGGCCAATGAACACCATTCCGTTCTTGTCCCAGGGTGCGGGGTTATACATCTGTCTTCAGAGGTTAAAACTACTTGTGTCTCTGTATCATTGTATTTATTGTAATCTTTTTAGCAAATTGTAACTCTGACCTGTAAACTCTCTTGAGCTGGAGGCATTTCTCCCACTGGTTTACTTTTAAACCAACAAACCAATTCTGCAGAAAATTATTCTGAAGAAAAATAACATCAAAATCAGTTGCCCCATTTATTTTGGACTTCTGTGGAGTGGACTACTGTCTAATAAGCTGCACAGAAAACTAATTTCCTTGAGTTCCTTCTTGGATTCAGTAGCAGCTTTTCCTCTAAATCACTTAATCTCTGTATGTGTCAGTTTTCCCTGTAGGCAAATATTTCCTCACTGGGGTTCAAGAGAATTAATGTGAAATCATATAAAAGTGACCATGAAATTACAGAAAGTAAAAGTGGAAGAATCCTTAACTCACCATTTAGTATTTAGGGCAGCTTCTGCTGTATTTACATGAGGAAGAGTGTTTCTTTTCTAAGAGGCTCTTAAAAAACACCTAATAATTCTACATTGCAATCTCCTCGGGCAACCTGCTCAGGAACAATGTATGCAGAGGTTTTTTTTAGGGAAAGCAATGAGGGCTTCTTCTGGAGGCAACAGAGCTTCTTCTAAGCAGATATCACATGAAAAAATTTCACTCCCATTCAAGCCTTTCCACTGAGGCTGGCAGAGTGTATAGGATGATGACACATTTCATTTGGAAATCTAATCTTACCTGCATGTCAGCATGTGAAACTCAGGACACCTCCACTTTTACCACTTTGGTTTTCCCAACAGCCCTCTCCCCGTGTAGTCACTTTCAGCAACAGGGGAGGACAATAACATTAAAAGCCATGAAGGATGACCCTTCTAATAGTATCTTTTGACAAATGTCCGATGTTTCAAGAATATTTCAGTCTGATTCTTTAAGCATTTTTTTAAAGTACATATCCACTTATCTATGTCCATCTGTCTATGTCCAAATATAAATTTATGCATAGTGACTTTTTTTTCGGTTTCTGTTTTTGAATTTTCCAATAATTTACTCACAAATAAAATGTCATCTTTGCCCAGAATTAACCATGGGGTTTATGCCCACAGACTTGTCTTTCATTTGAAAATCAGTAGGGTGTCCTGTGGAGTAAAAGAATAAGTAGAAGAATTGAGCCCAGCTAGTATTGTATAAAAAGATACACTAATCTGGTTGCACAACCAATGTGGGTAACATCTCAGATTTAGAAGGCAAATCAAATAGCATGACAAACGCAAAGGTGTAAAAAAGAATATCATCTAAGGTACATTTTCATTAAAAGAATTTTTCAAAGAAAAAAGAATGTGTGAGTAGCAAGTGAAAACAGCTCTGCTCTGAGAAACTAGTTGTGCTTTATATATAAGTGCATGCGTGTGTATAAAAGAGAGAAAGAGAAGGAGGGAGGGAAAGGAAAGATAAAAGTCGTGCAGGGGTTTTAGAATCCTGGTCAAATTTTCCACGAACCTTCAGACTTTCTTTGGAAAAGCTTTCAACTGCCATTAAAAGTCATTAATGATACAAGGTGTTTGAAGGCAAACAAATGAGATTTATACTATGAAAATCTCTCACGGAATTTAGTTTAACTTTGATTTAGACTTCCAACATTATCTAGTTCCTAGTTGTTCTTCACATATATTCAAAAAAATGCATTCAAACTTGTTGCTAAATCTTCATTCCTCTTCACTTAGTAGATAATTATGTGATTTTGCTGTTTTCAACTCCATATTTCTTCTTCCATTTCACTACTTGTGAAGTGTATAATATATTCCACCAAATGTGATAAAAAGATCAAGCAGTTGATTCTTAACCCACAAAAATAGTAACTTAGATAATGATTAGGCAATAAAACCCAAACAAGTCCCCTCCTCCCAAATAAAAAAGCTAACCCAAACCCAAACTCAAAACGCACCAGACCTAAGAGTTAAATGAGAAAGCATCTGTATTCACAGAAATTCTGAAATCTTCACTTATTTCAAAACCACAATGATTTCCATCAGGCTCATATTAGTTTTCAGTACAGTATTAGGTTTTGCATGACAGTATCTCATCTAAGCCTCTAATATGTTGTGATGTGCTTTAGTTAGATATGAATGACCAAAAAACCTCATCAAAACTACAAGTTCTCTTCCATTTTATAAAGGTATGGGTTGATACAGTATTTAAAGAGTAAGTCTGCTAACTTTTTACTTCACATCATATATTACTTCCCATAAGTGTTCATCTGGTAGGGGTTTTTTCCAGAATTTTTCTATTAATACATGACTTGATACAGACTTAAGAGTGGGTACCATGCTCAACATCAGAGACCATTATTCAGGATCAGACCAAAGATTTATAGCTTAATTATTTTCTTTTTCCTGTTCTGTCTTGCCAAAGGCAAGTAGGCATTCATTCTTGTTTCATGGGGTCTTCTAATACTTTCAATGGCCTTAAATATAAGCATGGATTAGGTACTACAATTTGCATTTTTTATAGTGTTTTATATTGTGTTATGTATAATGTCACTTTTTATTTACCTGCATTCCATTTCGATCACAGCTATAAAAAAGTGTTCTTAAATGTCAGTAATAATTCATACCACAAAGAATATGAAATGAAGGGCAAAGCTTATGCAAAAGTAAATTAACTGAATTCAAATTTTATCGGGGATATGTAGAGAAAATGTTCTGCTGTGGGTATGATAGTGAGTTATCTACCTTTTGCGTTTATCCTTAAACTGCAGACTCAGATGGGATAAACTATATGCCATAATATACTTGCACATAAAAAGAGATGTTCTTCAATTTGACTACGTTTATGGGAAAGGCAACTGCTTCAATATCATTGTCTACAATGTCAGAGAGATAGTCCACTGCAGATACACCAAGGCAGTCAACTCCATAGCATAATTAAAGTGCAGTAGGCTGCACATGTCTCTACACAAATTATTCTGGCATTCAGCAGTACCTACAGTGTATAAGTACCAGGAGTTTGTTCAAAGACTGCCTTTGGAGGTCAGGCAGAAATTCATGTTTCAACCTGCTGTGCCGCTCTTTGCAGCTACCAGTTCTGGGTGTCAGTGGCTGTAGAAGCCCAGAGGATAGTGCTGATACACATGTCCTAAACACCAGTAGCTGGATAGCTGTGGAGCCAACCAAGGGCTCTTGGTAAGAATGGGCAGTGCAAACTGGCAAGAAAGAGAAGGGGGCCATATGGAGGTAGAAGAGCACTTTTCTGGGAGAAACGTTCAACACAGTATACCGCAAGTGCAGGAATGAGGTCGAGAACCAGGCATGGACTGTTGAACAAAGGTTGACCCAATATGGGGGGAACAAGACCACCAAATACCCCCAAAATGCTCTGACCCATTTCCAGAAAGGTCTAGAAGAACAAACTGCTCATGATAACTAATTTGCAGAGAAAGGGAGAAACTTAACTCCAAGGTTAGGAAAACTTATCTCTAATAAGGTACCCTCCACGAAGCCTCCGTGGTGCGCCTCAGGACTCTGAACGCAGCTGGATCAACACTGGAACCAAGACTGGTGATCTTTCTTTCTTTGTTCCTCCCTTTCTTTCTCTCCCTTTTTTTAGTCTCTCTCTCTCTTTCACCTGAACCCTTATTCAAAACCCAGCGCTGAGTTTTGATGAGAGAATAATTTATACCCATTTCTGTGCAAAGTATATAATTTAGTAATAAAACTTTGTAAGTTTTTGCAGGCCCTCTGACTTTTGTTGTTCCTTTTCAACCACAGCCATCTGCACACCTGCATGCCCCATTCCCCTTCAGGGTGGGATTCCACACTGTCCAAAGTTCCTGGCTGTCCCCTGACATCTGTCACCATGCATGTTTCTGCTGTTTAGGATTGTCTCCCACTTCCAGCATCTTTCTTCCAGTCAGGATCTTGATCTTTTTCTTTCTACCTCCCTTCTTTTTGAGAGCATTTCTTCTTTTTGGGAACATTTATTTCCATCCCTTCTTCTGCCTTCGTCCCCTACCCCCCAGTTTTTCTAGTCTAAACAGTCTATGTTCTGAAGTACAGCATGTAATCAGCCTTGTAATTGTTGGTACAGTCTCATCTCTTTATTAACTGGAAGATTCAAGGCATGTCACTTTTGCTTAGTATGGGTGTTATGAAAATTTGCCCGTTGCAGGTAACAAGCAACAGAGTTCAGTTTTGGATATTTCTACCCCAGCACTCCTCCAATCACTGCCCTAATGATTGTGCCTCCTCCTAGTATTTCACAGTTAAAGCTGTTGTTTGTGCCATTTGCAAAATGGCCTATATGTTTCTGCCATTTGCTTCTGCTGGCAACTGAATTTCTAGAGCAAAGTGAAGGCAGCAAATACAATGGAAAGTCTTCCACCTCCAGAGGTCAGAGCGGTTAACCTTATTCTTTTGTTCGGAACAACACCTTTCTGATGGAACAGTAGGGGTTTTGTCCCACTGTCTTCTTCTCAGGGGTACCCAATGTGGGCTATTGTTTTTGTGTTTTAAATGAGCCTCTTTTCAGAATGTGTTCAGAAATATAAAGTCGTTCAATTGTAAAAGCAAATGACTTGACTAAATGTCACTCCACTGTAACCATAATATTCCATATTTCATACACAAATCCAACTGTCTTAGGGTTTTTTTCAGCTAAGATTGCACAAAGGGGCAGTGTAGTGAGATCTCATACAATTCAGTTTTCACTGTTGCTGCATTACACTCAGCACTTTAGATAAATCTGTTCATTCTCTCTCAGGTGTTGTGACAATTAATGTTTCATCACATCTTACAAATTACAAAAGAACATTTTATGCTGCCAAAATCTGAACTGTTCGTGTTTTAAGTTACTTTCTGTTTATTGGCTTACTTTTTCCTGGAGTGACTTTCCAAGCTTGAAAGCTCCTTAAAACATGGAATCACTCAACCTAAAACATGTAAATTTTTAAAATTACAAAATAAACCAGATCATCCTCTTTGAAAGGAAAAAGTACATGTGAAAGAAAACTTTTTTCAGCTTTTCTTATATAGGGATATATAATATCTTAGCTCTGACAAGGCAGAAGCCCATAACCACAAGCCACATATCCATAACATGTCTCATATCAGAACAGTACAAAATAGCAGTAATTTCTTGTACAACTTTATCTTACAATATCTCAAAATTTTTAATCTATCAGCAAAAGAGGAAAATAAATCAATGATACAACTTTAGTCAACTCTATACACCCAGTTCTAAATAGGGGTATAAGAATACAGAGAATATATTCCTGTTTGTGTGTTTATACTTAAGTCAAAAATATGGAAAATCGGTTACAAGAAAAAGTGTAGTTTTAATATCTCCAGGTTTACAGCAGACTAATTTCCTAAGTATTGATGCTTTTTCCCAGGTCTTTTTTATGGCTCATGGTGAGCTTCAGCCTCTTGTATGTTTACTGTTACTAGCTTCACTCTGATAGTTGAAAGCTAGTTCGGGCATTTATACACAGGTTTCAGTCATCTTTTTGGCATATTTTAGAGACCTGACATAAAATTTCAGCCTTAGGCACCATGTTTTTTTATTGTCAGTGAATCTTTCTAATATTAATTAAAAATATATCTTTAAATTAAAAAGTAAAGCAGATTAAAACATTTGACGGTAGGATTACTTCATTATAAATTTCTATAATATCATGTGCTTTCCTTCCAGGGTCAAAGCACCGTGTTGGCCTTATTGTGGTATATAAATAGAATTATTATCAGTTGCTGACAATTTCCATTTATAATTTTGACTAGTGAGAAACTAAGATTTCCATTACAGTTTGTTTTTACAGCTGAGCTAGGAGGTTTCCAATGTGCTGTCATATTGATTGTTTGAGAATAAACAAGTCAGCATAGTACAGGTAAAATTAATGATATTAGTTGAACAGAAAATACCAGGCCTCTCCATATGAACTCACAATGGACAGATACATAAAAACTTTTATTAATTTTGCCTACTTTAAGGTAATCTGAAACCAATCTGGACTCAGAAGGTATCTGATCTACTTTTTATGCTGACTGATTTTCTGAAGTTAGCAAACTTTCGGTCATCTAATAAAAGATATGCTTTTGGCATACACTGCCTATTATTAATGTTTCGGGTACCTTTTTCTTCAGCCAAGAATTTTAAAGTACAATAAATCAGTTGCATTTCAAAGACTGTTCAGAAACATATTTCCTTAAGAAATTAGGGACAGCTTCAACAAAGTATCTTTAGATTTCTCTCAAAAAATAATGTTATGGTGCAGCAATGAATTACTTGGGATTTTTTTCTCCATATACAAATACTCTTTTTGCTATCATGTCATTCTATTACTGTGGATCAAAATTTACAGAGGGTTTTTATTGTATGTGATCCATTTTTGATGCAAAGAAAATACGGAAAAGATTATTCATCTTTCTATTCCTTTATATAGGAGTCTTTAAATTGGCTTTCTCTTCTATTTCGAGTTCTTTAGTGAGCATAGGAAGAACCAACAATTACAATGCTTACACAGTTGACATCACCATAATCAATAGATCAATAGTCATTGCTATGAATCTGCATGTTGGTTCTAAGTGTAATCTCTAATGCTAAATTGTAGGTTTATGGTACCTTTGTAAATTTATTCCAGACAAAGTTTTGCCATCTGTACAATATGTGTTTCTAAAGGAAATTAATTTTCTCTATTTTTTCTCTGCTAAATCACATTTTGATTAAAATTTCACCAGCTAACCTCTGCAGTCCTTGAATTAATGCTTTAATACAGAATCTGGGAAAAATCTAATCAGCTTTTTCTACACTGTTTCACGGTTTCACAATTTGTTGATCATCTTTAAGTGAAGAAGTATTTCTGACAGACTACGAATCTTTAGCTGAACAACTAGTTATAGGGATCAGCTGCTTAGTTACTCTGAAAGAAACAAATCACACTTATTCAAATCAGAAATATTCAGTGAGAGAAAGAAGAATGTAAGTACAGTATCCTTTTCCTTCCATATAATCACAATTAATGACATCATCTTTTAATTAATTTGTTTTATACAATTTTTTTTTTTAAGGTAACATGTCTTACAGATAAAATACTTGTCTTTCATACAGAAGCAATCCTGATACAATTACAGTGATAATTGAAAACATGATTCAGGTTAGGAAGCTGGTCCTTAAAAGAGAAGGTGTACAGGAATCATTTGAACTACAGTTCCCATGAGGTACAACTATTTGGACACGGATGAATATGGGTCTAAAATCTGAAATAATTTGATTTTCTTCTGAAATAATGCTCACTTGAATTTTTGATGAAAAAAGATTTTTTTATGTTGTTTCCCTCTATCAATGATTATAGAATTGCTGCCTCCACATGGAAGCTAAACATTTAATGGACCACATTCAAAACAAATTCATGCAATTTTGAAATTCATACACCAGTTGTCATATACATGTATAATAGTCTCCTAGTGAGTCTAAAAAAAGGAAAATATTTTGCACTCTATGTGTTCTTTTCTCCACTAATAAACTAATATGAAATAGGGTAGACTAAATTTAGAGCTAACATTTCTTAAATTTAACAGTTTGCAACTCAACTACAATCTTTTCATGCAGTAAAACTTGACATATAAAATCTTAGATTAACCTTTTATTTCTTTTCATTTCTTTTTTTAAGAGAAAAACCTGACATTTTGCAGTGATATACATACAATTTTAAGAGAATATACACAAAAGAATGACAGTATTTCTCTCTTTTCTCTGTATTTGAAACCATCCCATGCATCTCAACATGAATGATGACCATTATGAGTGGTATTTATTCATGAAATGAGGATATTTATTTTATTGCTCTATACAAATTTCAAGATGGATGTTAAAGCAACACTACTAACTTTTGGCATTAAAATATTAATAATCAAGCCTCACAGAATGCATTTTATTTTCCTAAAATGCAAGAGGTTATAATAAATCTATAATAGATGTTCCTGGGTCTTTGGTTTTTCTTGTGAAGCATATTTTTCGCTTGAATCTACGAACATGTCTTAGAATTTTGTATGTTACTAAGATGAATAGTATAATTTATATGATATTATTTTACAAGCAAAAAAAAAAGAAAAAGAAGAAAGTTTCCTACATAGTTTTAGGGTTATAGAGGCAGGAGTTTGAAAAAAAAGGACGTAAATTTTGGGACAGTCCATAAGAGCAGAAGGAAAAAAATTAAAAGGTAGAGAACTGAAGATATAAAAGGAAGCAAAGAATTTGTGAATAAGATGGATAAAGTTCTATGTGCACAAAAGAAAAAAGTTCTTTCTTGGTCATGTAGTTTAACTATTTAAATAGTAAATTTAAAAGTCAGGTCCAAAACATGTATTAGCCAGATTAATGAACACTCTGAATGTAAATCTAAGCCCCAAATCTGCTACCACTATTGAAGTGAAATATCTGCATTAGTTTGAAAATGAATGAAACTAAAAATTAGTTTTTGTTTCCTATTTGACAGCCAACTGGTTACATGTGTGCGAAGTTGGGTTTATGTGGTCTGTACAAAATCTTCTGGACTAGGATTCTGATGATAACTTAGAGGGATATGAATACCTGAGTGGGAGACCCCAAAATAAAAAGAAACCGATAACACAAGAAGATATAGATAAGAGAAAAATAAAAAGAAACGGATAACACAAGAAGATATAGATAATTAGATAGATAGAAGGATAGATAGATAGATAGATAGATAGATAGATAGATAGATAGATAGATAGATAGATAGATGCATGTATAACATATTTTAAAGGCAATTATCAGAGAAAAAGGATTCTCAGTTGATACAAAGTTAGTGGCAGGGGGAATTGTGTTTAACTAAGAAAAAAATTTGATTAACTTCTTTGACTAGCAATGCTAAACAAAAAAATAGAATACATTTAATGTTGGTAAGACAAAATATCTCAGTAGTTTTGTTTTTGTGTGAAAATTATTTCCCTGCTGTTTTGCATACTTATAGATAAAGAAAATGTTTTTCTGATCTAATGTAAACAACTGCTGGATGGTAACTTAGATTGAAAAAATACACAGAAAAAACAGTTCTTCTTCCCCATGGTCCTTACATGTGCATTTCTTGCCATAGGCATTAGGGTTTTTTAAATAGGTTTATCAAAATGGTACTAAAGAAACTTTTACTCTCTTCTAGCTTGTTTAACCTGTTTATGGAATTTCATTCAGCCTGTTTGTATAGTAGAGTTTGTTTAACTTCAATATACAGAAGAACTTGGATCTTTTCCATAAAATCTCTTTTCAATTCATATCTTCTTTAAAGACACTCAGCCAACTGTGTCAGGATCCACTGTACTCTTACCATAAGATTCTTAATATAATACGTAGGAAAGATGAGCACTAAGTATTGCTACAAACGATGTGCCAAAAGCTTTTGTCATGTTGTTTATAAGCCATTGCTTTACTTCTTTTTCTGAGCTTCTAACAAATGTGGTACTATGGTGTTTGTGGAAATTAACACCAGAGTTAGTAGCAAACATGAATTAGTTAGTAAGATCAGTTGATGAACTTGCAAAATGCATGAGTGGAGAGCTTATGGACAAATGTTTCTTCAGAGGCTGTACATTTACTCTCTGTTCCTGTTTCTTCAGTGCCTCAGGATGAGCTTAATTGTGGACTTGTAGCATACAGATATGAACTGGGGAGATAAGCCTTCACTGAAATATAGTGTGCATACAAGGACATTAAAAAGAAAGTGTAGGAAAATGATTGTTGAAAAAGTAGTAGCTTGGATGTTGAATTTATAGTATATGCTGTGCATAAAAATAAAGCTTGAGTCTGCAGTGCATATAAAAGAACTTTGAAAGGAACTGGGTGTATTATGCACATGAAGTAGGTGAGCAGAACTTACTTTATTATGGGAAGGGACTTTCTGAAATTTACGGAGCTATGTCTCCATGAAGACTGAAACATTTGCTGGATTTATATAAGCACTTTTTATAATTTTCAAACATGTCCTGAGCTCAGTGCCTTATACTTAACTAAGACAACTGCACTATAAATGTTCAAAGATTGATTAGGGGACAACAGCAAGTGGAGGATCCAATAATGCATTCTGTTATCAGCACATTTTTTTTTTATTTTGAGCTTGTTTGACTGAAAATTCCAGTCATGGGTTTTCATTAGATGAGCTTTCTAAACAATCACAACCTTATTTTAGAGCCAATTTTCACTGTGGAGGAGGTCTCAACAGACTGGAAACTTCATGCCAAGAACTTTTGCAAATATCGAATAGTAATGTTAAACGGCCATTAACTCCATTCACTTTAATTTATGAACATTTATCATAATGTTCAGCGTAATTTTAATCTAGAATTGCTAGGCCAGTAAAATTAATAATCGATTAGGATTAATTAGATACATGGTTGTCTGTCCCCTTTCTTAGAATCTGGGAGCATGGTGAAGGCTTTTGAAACACCATCCCTTTATAAATATTCAAGGTATGTTAAGATATTTGGAACAACACATGTTCAAATTTCCCAGCTATTCAGAAGGATGGAAGGACAAACAAATTACTTAGCAATAAAGAATGGATTATAAGCAGCAATTTTCCATGTTAAATTTCAGAATTTACTGCAGAAGCAGAAGCTGAGTTTGGAAGAATATAGTAAAAGACTGATTATACTGTAATCACACTATCAGAGCATAGGAAGAAGCATTATCCATGTCCACTTAAAGACAGCTGAATACTGAAATGATAGATTTTTATATTAATTCACGTTATCTCACACTTAATATTGTCATCCATTCCCATTTCTTTCAGTTTAGATACATTTTGTGTAGATCTTTTGCAGAGCTTTCAATTTCAATGCTGTGATATTTAAGATTCCTTATTTGTTGAAAGAATTTGAAGGCTGATTATGAAAATGGTTACTGCTATTGGCTTTTTTTCAGGGCTACTTTTCTACATTGGTACACAGAGAATGCATATTTTTCTGTTGTTGCCATGAAAACTGAAACCTTATCTTTTATTCAGTAAAGGCTTGTACCTTTTGTTCCATAAAAGCTAAGTATTGCAAGCTCACAATAAAACTTAACAGTTGGCAAAGATGTATCCTACATGCAGTTTTAAATACTTCATTCAAAAAGGGACCTTATTGTTTCGAGCCCAGTATTTTAGGCTTGGTTCTTATCTTAGTTACATTATTGTAAGTTTATGGGTGAGATCAAGTTAATATATTAAATATTTCATATGGTGCTTTGGTAGTCATTGCCTTGTTTTATTCCCCATTTTCATACTGATTTAAAAAAAGCAGGACACAGAAAATAAAAATCTTTCTGCAAAGATGAACTTGCTCTTCTTATTTAAACATTTTTTTACTGCAGTTGCATTAAAGCTATTGGAACGGTGCTGTTAGTGTTCAGCTGTTTTCAGTGTAGATTGATATGACAATGTTACTTACACAAATTAGCGCTCTTTGTACACTCCTGATAAAAAGTTTAAGATAGCTGAAAACTAAGAGGAAAAATATATCAGAAGAGTGCAGTGTAAGAGGATCAGAAGAGCAGGGATCTGTGACAGCCTGCTGGAGTTGATACAGTAGCAAAGGTTTAGTATATATGAGAGCTTATAGGAAGACAACTAGGGCGTTCTGAGCAGAACAGAAAAATTACAGTAAATATGCACAATCACACATTTAACATTAAATTTTCAACATATCACGAAACTTAGGTGATCTGTAAGTGGTGTTAAAATCTTCTCTGTACTTTTAGGCCAATATTATGATTTCAGAGTACTAAAGTTATGATTTTTGATCTATTTGTGTTAACAAGACTACAGAATCTCCTTTCACATGTTGGCTGATGCAATACAGTTTGTAGGAGCCAAATTTGTGAATGGAACATTATTTTTATTTCCTTTTTTCAGCTAGTGTAAGAAGGGAGCATTAAATATGATTACTATATTAATAAAGCGTATGCAGTGTTCAAGAGTACACAACAGTATCTTCTGTGGCGCAGTGAGGCTGAATTATGAAAGTGGAGAAAATTGCTGAGATGGGGTTACAGTTTAAAATAAGAATTCTTCCTTCTAATTTTGTTGCATTTACACAAGGTTATCACTTGGGCTGCTGCTGTGAATCTTCTGGAAGCACTTACAGTGCCCCTAATATACTCCTAATTTTAGTGGTGATAAGTACATATGAGTCAGATGGCTAGCACAGTTCAAGGCAAATGGTGTGAGGACTTTCTTTAAGTTGTCTTTGTGGCCCAAGACTCCTATGGCCCAGGTCAGAACTCAGAAGGTCCTACAAAAGACCAGAGGGAGATAGGCTAGTCCGGCAGTTTTGAAACCACTCTTCTGAGTGATATACCTTTCAACAAAAAGATGTATACTTACATGAGACACTAATGGAAACACATATTTAAAGCTTCTCCCTTTCCTTCTTTCAATATTCCTTGAAATACATTCTGAACAATTTAATGCACAGTATTGTAAGCTGAATCATTTTCACAGACCTGTTATAGCATGACTCTTGAAAGATTCACATTGTTACAGAAGATGCTCCAAATCTATTGACATTCAATCAGTCACTATTTGGAAGGGAAAAAGTGAACCCAACTGTTTTTACAAATAGGCCAATAACACAGACAGGCTTCAGGTAATGCGTGATTAAGGCTGCTTCAGAGACATGTTGCAACACGTTAACATGTGAGAGAGCTCTGTATCTGTAACATGAGAAATCAAAAGCTGTTAGTTTTCGAAAGACAAATTCAATAGATTTCTGGATCTAAGCCATGTTTGCACAGCAGGAAACTGAAACATGCTACTGTCCACTCTATTTGGCTCCAAGAAGGTTGAAATTTGGGATGTATGTGTTGTCTTTTTATTCTCAATTATAACATCTCTTCATTGCTAGAGAATACATTTTTTCATTTTGCTAGGTATATTCCATATTTAAAGATTATAAAACTTTTGAAGGAGAAAAGTTTTTAAATTTTTCACTTCCTCACTCACTTTGGTATCAACAGCAAACTTCATTAGAATACACTTGATCCCATCATCCAGATTACTTATGAATATATTAAAAAGTGTTGGCCCCAATATCAATTCCGGGGGGACACCACTCCTGACAGGTTGCCAGTTTGAAAAGGAGCTATTCAGCACTGTCCTCTTGGTGCTGCCTGTCAGCCAGTTCCCCGCCCACCACACAGACCACCTACCTAGAACATAACACATATGTTTCTCCAGGAGGAGGCTGTGGGAAACCATACCAAAAGCCTTGGAGAAATCCAGATAGACAGTGTCCATCGCTCACCCGCATCATGCAGGTAGATTACTTTGTTGAGGAAGGTCATCAGGTTTGTCAAACACGATTTTCCCTTGGTGAACTCATGCTGGGTTTTTCCCATCACATACTTCATCTGACTTGTGCTAGTCCCCAGGAGGATTTGTTCCATAACTTTCCCAGGGACTGAAGTAAGACTGACAGGTCCATAATCTCTTGAATTCTTCTTTAAGCCCACCTTGCAGTTGCTATGTTACCAACCTTGTTCCAGTCTTCTAAGATGACCCCTGATCTCCGCAATTTCTCAAAGAAGTCCGCTTCCCTTACCTTTAATGAGGATGAACTGCCTTTGTCCTTTCAGGAAAGTATTTTGAAAATATCTGGACATTTGCTAGATCCTTTATCTGCCTCAGCCATAAAATAGGAATAAGATACTTTGAAATCAAGATAAGAGGATAGCTCAGATTTCACAGCTATTCAGCCCATTTATTTGCAAGGAATCCATGACTACAGCACCTAAAATATTTACTACATTTTAGCAAAGCCTCTGTAAATCTTATACACTGAAAAAAACCTCCAAGTGCTGAGTCCGTGTACAGAAAAAAATTACTACTGTTAACAATGGAACAAAATGTAGGAAGCTGTAAGGTTACAGATATTGTGGGAATACCTAGCAACCACAGACAGTGGAAGAAGCAATATCACACCCTTATGATATGGTTGTTCTGGAGCTGTAGGTGTTGAAAGTCAACCATAGGACTCTGAGGTCCTAAATCCCAAATCAGTTTCAAGAATACTACAACCAAGAAAATATTGGTTAAAACTTGCAGCTCTGAGGTGCAAGGGGAAATAGACATGAAACACTTCCAAACTTACGCTAAAGTTTAAATAATTAAATAATTTTAAAGCAATAATCTTTTTAATTTAGGTCATACTAAATTATTGGCTAATTTTATTATTTCTGTAGTAGTGTCCCTATTTCTGATGTAAAACTGCAAATATACAATAATTAAGTCATTTTAGGAGCAGCTGTAACACTACCTCTCAAATAGGAAGGGCTTGTGTTTTTTCAGGATCATATAATTAAACATATAAACCTGGAAATATCCAGAAACACAACAGTCTTTTTGTGATACATTGTGATATACTTTTGTGATACATTGTGATACCCAGCTCAGATTAAGAGTAAACATTGTTTTCAGTACAGGAGACTAGGTTTCCATCAGGCATTATTTAAATTAGTACTTAACACATTTTCTGTAAGCACATAGTGTTATTGCATGTGAGAACAGCAAAAGAATAACACAGTACTCTCATTACACCAAGAACTGGTACAATTTTGGTATTTCAACCTGATCATTACGGCTTAAATGCTGAAGTGGAAAAGCAGAGGTTAGCCCATCTACTCTTACCAGCCACTCTCACGGTACTGAACCCAGAACTGGAAACAGAAAATCTTTTCAAATGGCTTCCATTGGGTTTTGCATTGGGGCAGCTGTACAAAACTTTGAAACTTTTCTGATTGTGTGTGTGTATCTTCCAATGATGCTCTCTACATTTCTTCAAAACACTGTTATTCAGCTGTTTTATCGAACACATTTCTGAAAATCAAAACCTTTAATGACTCATGCAGTTATTGCCACTAAAATCCTCTGTTTTTTCTGCTAATATGTGAGGCAGTGGAATCTTGCTCACATTCCCTCAGTTTTTACTGCTAACAGTATAAACATGCTTTGAGAGTGAAGCAGACAAAAATGATGCATGGGGATAAATGTTAGAAGCATATATATAGCTTCTGCTGTTAGGAGTGGCATTTTGGCCTTTTTACATAAGAGTTTTATTGACCATAGTGGTGAGACAAAGTATAAGAATTATAAGGGGCCAGCTTATCTGGTTTATGTCAACACCACAAATCAAAGCCCAAATGATTTTGAAGATCACTGATATTTATCTAGTGAGTTTAGTTATTCTGCAATGCAAGGCAAAAAAAAGGAAAACAGGAATGTTGGTCTGAAATCACTCTAAATGACTGGAAATATTTCAATTTTTACCTTTAGAGGTAAAAATTTATACCTTAGAGCCAACTGAATTCTATTGTGCTTCAGATATCAAGAGATTGGCATTTCTTTATTTCTTAGGAAATCCTTAAGTAAATAAAATCCTAAATCCTTTTTACACACTCCTGTAATTTTTAAGCATGTGTAAGCCCTGAATGGATGTGTGCCCTGATGACAAAACCAATAAAAAATGAAGTGCTGTAACTGTAAATTAAAACAAAGGAAAACATCTGATTAATTTAATTAAAACCCATAATCTAATACAAAATACTTTGTATACTTTTTATTTTAATATTTTTTATGTTCTTTCAGGTTTTCTAATTCTCAAATCAAGTATGAACAATACTGGAGGCGATTTGGAACCTTACAATATTCATATATTAAATTTAAGGAGATTAATAGTACCAGTTTCTGTTTCTCACTCTTAAAGTGGTGTATATCCATATCTATATCTAATCTATACGTATATATTTATCTATATCTCTATTTATATCTATCTTTATCTCTCTTTCTGTATCTATATCTGGCTATGTTTATCTGTGGGTAGACTTACCAATTTCAGAAAAAGAACCATTTTATAAAAGACTGTGCAGTAAATTGTGATGGTCTGTGAAACAGAACCAATTTATTTGATCTGAAAATGGAATTAATATAAGAATTCATACATAGCTAGCCAAACCCACTGAATTTCAAAATATTTGTTTCAGCTATGGTGGCTAATAATTTACACTGAAGAACAGATATATTCTTCACATTTAAGAATTATTTTTGTAAAAAAAAAAAATAGATCAGAGAATTTAAAAAAAATTCTTTGACAGGAAAAAAATTTAAAAAGTTATATTATTTTATTAAATGGAGATATTTTCTAAGAGAGAAATAGTTGGAAAATAATGGAAATTATATATGAGATAGAAAATATTCTGATAAATGTTGATAAATTATTTTCTAAGCTCAACTTTTGGCACTGAGATTTTTTCTGGGAAAAAGAAAGGAAAAAAACAACACCCAAAACCCAACAGTAACAAAACTCCCACAGCTATCTAATACCTTGTTCTGACACTTTTGTACCAAATCCTTTTTTGTAAGACTTTCTAGAAATCAATGGGTGACCTCATTGGGCTTTGCCTCTACTTATGCATTAAGTCATTAGAAAATGATCCAATGGCATGTATTTTCACCTGTGTAATTACCATTTTCTTTATCAATAGGTACAAGGTATGCTAAGAAATCTCCTCAGAAGAATTATGAAAACCTCTAATGTTAGCCGTCATGGGTAGTTTTATAATAGTTAATAAGTTGCATACTACTGAAAATTTGAAAATATTATTAACATTCACTTTTTTTAGCACTTGCTTGCTCAATAAGATCCTTTACAAGATTTCACACCCTGAAATTATTTACTGTATTCCCTCAAATTCATAGAAGAATTGTAGCTGTAACAGAAAGAAATGAGGAAAGAAATGAGAGCAGCAGCAAAAGTCAAGTACTACAAATAACTGCTGTAAGAATAAATGATGCCTTGTTTATATCTTCATGGTGACTAGAAAGGTGAAGAACTAAAAATATTTGGAACTTACATTTCTCAGTGAAAGACAGAAAGTTATAATGATGTGTGAAGCAATTTCAGGAAAGAATTAGTCATACAAACATTTTCCCTATGC
>VXAY01000710.1:166627-214028 GCA_013399855.1 Oxyruncus cristatus | reverse complement strand
AGGCATTTTGGAGGAGAATATGTCCACCAGCTACTGCTAGAAACAATACGCTAGACTGGACTCCATACTAAAGTTCAAACATTATTGTAGACACAAACACTGTATGTCTTGTCTGAAATTAATTTCTGAAAAGTAACACATCACTGTCTAGGTATATTAATCAGCCATGAAGTAATATATTTAAAATGTTTTATATAGACTTCAAGAACTGGAAAAATAATTGCAAGTAATATTCCTTTCAGAGTATAACTCTGTATGTTCTGATCACTGCAATCCTATGCTGGCTGCTTAGTTGCACAAAGAAGTGTGAATGAGAACTAGCAAATACTCCAGTTCTCTCTACTACTGAGTTTTACTATTATTCAGCTTATCTTCACTGTGTCCTCTCCATGCCAAAAATTCTGTGCATGTCACCATTTTTTAAATACTCTGACCTTACTTAGGACAATAAAAAACATCTAGAAAGGGACGAGCAAGAACTTTTCATATATTTTATAAATTAAAATAATTCCTTTTAAAGTAAAATAATACAAAGAATGCAGCAATAAGAAAAAAATATAAATAGAATTTAAAAGTCCGCTGCTGTTGGGCAGCTGGCATTCTGTAATTTGGTAGAAATGGAACAGTGTGGTGTCATGGTGTAAGCCCAACTGAAAACTAAACAATACCCAGCCATTCACTCATTCCCTCCCCTGCGTAGAAGGGGGAGAGGATCGAAACAGTGAAAGTGGCAGAAAGTGGGTTGAGATGAAGATGGGTTAATGGGTAAAGCAAAAGCCATGCATGCAAGAAAAGTAAAACTACTTCCCATGGGCTGGCAGGTGTTCAGCCATCCCCAGTAAAGCAGGGCTCCAGCACATATGATGGTTACTTGAGAAGACAAACAGCATCACTCCAAATGTCCCATCTCCCTTCCCCAGTGCACTGTGCTGACCTTCCCCCTACCGCTCCTCCTTCTTCCCCCAGCTTTAAATGCTGAGGGTGACACCATATGGTGTGGGTTATTCTTGTGGTCAGTTGGGGTGAGCTGCCCTGGCTGATCCCAGCTTCTTCTGCAGTCCCAGTCTTCCTGCTGCCAGGGTGGCACATGGAACAGAAAAGGCCTTCATGCTCAGCAATAACAAAAACACTCCTGTATTATCAACACTGTTTTCAGCACACATCCAAGACACAGCCCCACACAAGCCACTGTGAAAAAAACTGAATCTACCTCATCCAAACCCAACACGTGTGAATATAACAACATACAACATTGAACAGTTTCATCTAGAAGGACTATTTGGGCACGTTCTATTAAGGGAATATTCCTTTTATTTGAGGACAACTTCAATTAACCATCTAAATAGAAGAAAAAGGAAATAAGTACAGATAGATATTATGTGTGTCAAATATGTTTCAGTGTGGAATCACTGGAAGAGAAACAGTGAAATAAAGAATATTTTCTAATACAATAAAGGTAGCCCTATTAGAAGGGACAAAGAGAGTAGTTTAGACAATTTTTGTGTTTAAATCGTTAAAGTTGCAGTTTGATAGGATTTATTATAGAAAGCAAGTTAATTGAGGTGTTCCTAAAAGTCTAAAAGATTAAAATAAAAATTTAGATTTCTTCTAGAATAACTCTTCACATTCCCTTCCTTTCCTTTTTCCCTTCCCTTCTCTCTTCCCTTTTACCTTCCCTTTTCCCTTCCCTTCTCAAGAGGTCTGTTCTGACCTAAACGATTGTGTGATTCAGTTTCTTGGTCTTTTATAATAGTTTTCTAAAAGTCTCTTTCAGTAAACTCCTGTTTTCCCTCTCCATCGTTTTTTCTTTCTATTCTTCTACTTTATTAAGAAAATAACACATTGAGAACCTAATTAAAAAAAAAAAAACAAAACAAACAAAAACACCACTCACAATTCTGAGAATATGGTATTAAGAGATTGTGATTTCACAGTATCTAATTTCATGATTTCTCCTCCTTAAGTCTCCGTAATAATCTATTCATAATAATTTCTTCCTTTTTATTTTCGCTAATTTAGAATAGGGAACTACTTTCCTTGTTTGTGAAAGTGCCATGAGTACTTGTAGCTCTGAAGAAACAATATATGCTATCTCTGAAGACATCACTTCCTTACTGTGGAGTGCCAAAACCCTTTAATCCTTTCTTTTTGACATAACAATGCTTTTGTATCAAATGAACAATGCTGGTTGATGCCCAAATATTAACTAAATACAACTTCATTAATTGCAGGTTAAGGTCATTATTCAAAGTCTGGCTCTACACTGTGATTCCACAGAACACACCCCAGAAAGTACAGCTTGGTAAAGTAAGTTTATTCCTGAAAAATTCTAGACTTCTTTGAAGATCTAAAGGGTATTTTATTAGAGTGGTTCCTGATCATTAAAATGCAGAAGATCCCATTTTCAGCTCTTTGCAGACTTCCAAAAAGACTTACTGTAAAGCTGTGAATCATAGGTGGTGATTCCAACTTTGCATAGGAAAGTGTCACTAAGAAAATTGTCTGTGTTGGGTGTGTAGTTGTTCTGCTTTAACACTTGTTCTTAAAGATTGCTGCTGCTGCCTGTTCACCACTACACACAGCACTAGTACACATTGTAGTGGACATGTGAAACCCAGTGCAGGTGGGAAGCAGTATTACAATTGTCATACTTATTAAATATTCTGTAGCAGTGCATTGGTGAGTAAAACAAGAGTAATGATTTTTCCTTTGTTTTTGCATAAGGCGAGGATTATTTAATTATTTTAATATTTCATCTTAGGGTTTTTTTAAAGTCAAATTCTAAGTAGTTGTAACAAAGAATATTGCTGCTGGGGACCCCCTAGCTGCAAAAGTCACTGAAAAACCACCAAAATGTACATTCAATTCAGCTTCAAGTACACAAAGGCAATTTTAGTTTCAAGGGACATGAGACAAAGGTGACTATTTAAAAGATAATCTAAAGTTATGTGATTCTGATTCAGAAGAGTAAGACATACTTATTTAAACAATACAGTGGTTTTTTGCTTGGTCCAAGTTCTCACAGAAACCAAATTCTCACAGAAATTAAAACTAATGGCAAATATGTTGGTATTTAATGCTTCAGCTGCCAGTGGCACTTTTCTAATTTTGTTCCCTGTAATGGAAAGTTTCCAGCTTAAATTACAAACTAAGCACTTCCATGGAACCCTAATATACCTACATACTCCACTGAAGACAATTCAGGGAGCACAGTAGTGAAGTCTTCCTAAGAAACCACATAACAGAACAAAATAGGAAAGTTTTTATCCCTAAATGACCTGAGATTAAAACAAGTGCTGTACTCCTGGGACATTCTGGAGTATAGGACATATACTGATAATGCAGCATCCCAAGAGATTGTTCTTAAGGCAACAGCTTTGTCCACTCTATTTGCCTCTGTTCATCAGACAAGTGTAGGACAGGGAAAATGCAGATTGTGTTCTGTGTCAAGATGAAGACAAGCCTTTTCTCTTTTTCTCTGTACAGTAGTAGAAAGACAAGGATTAACCTATCATATGGTAACACTGTAATACAGAGAAAACCATTCACATGGGGGTGGGAGGTAAAGGGTAGGAGGATGTTTCTTTCTAAAGTATTTAAAAATTTTATTTCCTAGCATCTTTTTCATTTGAGACCATAGCACACTCTTCAAAGCCCTATAGTCATCTGTCATAAGTCATCTCATAACACTTTTTGTTTCAACCACTCTTTCGGATGCCTTGTTACACTTCTCCTTTCTCCTCATAGGGCAAATATTCCTTTTTTTTTAATTTTTTCTTTTCTGATCTTATGGGTAAGGTTGCAAGGGACCACAGTGGGTCATCTCATCCAATCTCCCTGCTCAAGCAGGGTCATCCTAGAGCACACGCCCTGGAATTATGTCCAGATGGTTCCTAAACATTTCTAGTGAGGGAGACTCCACAATTGCTCTGGGTAACATGTTCCAGTGCTTCATCACCTGCTGTCCTGGTTCCAGTGAGAACACGGTTAATTTTTCCTTAGCCAGGAGGGGTACAGCTAGGACCCAGAGATTATCCTATACCACCTCATGTCATTTGTAGGGAGCAGGGGAGGGGGTCCCTTCCAGGTTGGGGTGTGGTGGCATCGGTCAGGTATTGTCAGGCTCCACATGGTGTAGTGGTGAGCATTCATATGTGAATCGCTCACCTCTCTTGTACAATTTTGTTATCAATATTGTTGCTGCTACTGTTTGTTTTCTTATCTCATTGTTGTTTCCAGTAAATTGTTCTTATCTCAACCCATGATCTTTACCTTTTTTTGCCTCTAAGTCTCCTCTCCAGCCTGCCACAGGGGAGGGGGAGAGGGGAATACTGAGTGAGCTCATGATTTGGAGTGGTTTCAGTGGGAACAGTAAGCTGGAGAATACCATTCCTAAACCATGACACCAGAAGAGTGCAGAAGGTCTTCCTCACATTTAGGTGGAACTTCCCATCTTCAGTTTATGACCATTGCCTCTTGTCCTATTGCTTGGTACCACTGAGAGGAGCCTCGCTTCATCCTCTTGACATCCTCCTCTCAGACACTTATATACATTGCTGAGTACCCTCTAAGTCTCTTTAGGAAGTCTTATGCTTAACACCAAATATAGAGGCTGAATTCATGTTTGCTAGAGAGAAGAAGCCTACCAAGCAAGTGGATGTAAACCTATGGGGTTGTTTGCCCAAAATGACTGGTGGAATTAGCAGTGCACTGCTTCTCATGCTCATGAGAAAGCTAATTAAAGTTTAGTTATGTTAAAACTAGAAGAATCTCTACTATAAAATGCCTTCATGTATTTAGTATATGCAAAATGGAATAGGAAGCTATATTGAAAGATTTGCTTCAGTTGTTGCAATAGAAAAGAGTATATCAGTCATCCAAAGCAGAAGAAGTGCCTGTGACATAGGAACTGTAGGGCCCTGTTCAGATGTGCTTTGCTCTGCAGTGCATCAAATTATTGTGATGACACAGACAAGCATTAACTAAAAAAGTCTGCACAAAGTACTGTACCCTTCTGCTGCAGAGTTTTGAATCACCTGCATATTGATGGATCACTTTCCTTTAAAGAAGTAACAGAAGACATAGCCTGAAGTCATGAACACACTCCAGGACTGTTTTCAGAAGCACTCTAATGCAAAAAATGCAATGTTAACGTCCTCCATTAAAAAAAAAAAAAAAAAAAAATTGTCATTATACACTATATTCACAGAGGTTGTAAAGTACTTGGAAAGGTATTGGACATAAATGCTTATATAGGGTATTCACTGTATGAACCTATGTTTACAATACAAAATTGATTTACCAGTGTAAAGACCATTATTTCTATAAAGATCGTACTGCAAGAAAACAGCAATATATTTGGGAATCTTGGTGATGTCTGTTATAACCTCTATAACACATGAGAAAAATTGTAGTCTATATGCAAACTACTTCCTGTGTCCATGGCAGACTAATTTATCAGGTATTTCTGACTTGTTTTAAAAAAGGGCTTGCTTTTTTGGTTTCACAGAGATTATAACTGCTAGAAAGTCCTCTATAACTAGTTCTGTAATAAAGCAGAGACTGAAAATATTTAGTTGAATTTGAAGATTTTGCTAAACATTCTGATGTAGCTTTTGAGGTGATAGTTTCCAGCCAGAAACTATCCTGAAGGTTGGAGTATTTTCATTTATAGACAGTATAGACTTAAAACAAATAATAGGATCCTAAATGTCACTCCATTTAATTACTGGTGTGTCTCAAACTGACCATGAAAGTAAAATAGGATCTGCATACACCTTTTTTTGAGATTTGTTTTTTTTTTTAGTAGAGGAGAGTGTTAATGTCATTTGTGTCAGTGCGTGTTAGCTGGTCTGGAGTACAACCCATTTCTTGTTTTCACGTGGACTATGAAAGTAAATTTCAACAGTAATTGTAATTGTCTCAGAAACTGAAGATCTAAAGAGGAGGGAATCTGTCCTTTTCCCCATTTAAGTTATACGGATGTTCAGCTAAATTTTACATCCAATATGCTCTGGATACACTGGAATTATGGAAGTTTAGCTATTCTGTTTTTGTGATGGGTGCTTGATACACTGATAATTCTAACCATAGCACAGTTCAGATGGCGGTGAACTGTGGTGAACTTTCACTGACTGGCAACATGAGCAGTATTTTATTTCATAATTTTATTGTGAAAAGCCCTTACTAATTTCCCTGAACTAAAATTGTCCTCAACTTCAATTTTAAAAGAAAGGTTATCTTACAAGAGATAATTTTAAAGGAAACCCCAGAACAAGTCACCACTGAAGAGTTTCTTGCTAATTTCTTTAACTCTGTTAACTTGTAAATTGATAAAGTTATTGAATCACGGACTCATAGAATGGTCTGATTTAGAAGGGATCTTTAAAGATCATCTAGTCTAACCCACCTGCCACGGTCAGAGGTCTGTGTCCGTGGTTAGGAGATATTTGGGCAATGTTGATTTAATTTTTTGCCAGCCCTGAAGTAGTCAGGACCCTGAGCTGGATCTCATCAGATCTCACAGACTTGTGCATGTTCAGGTTCCTTGGGTAGCCTTGAATCCTGTGACGGGTTTGACTTTATTTCCCAAGACCCTGCCTTGAGATTCAGAAACTAAAGACATGTGTGAAGAACAATTGCCTTTAAAAATTTTTGCAAGAATGTTGAGTTTCTCAGCCTTCCTAATGTCAATCATCACTAGACCCCCTATCTCATTTATTGTTATTGCTTTAAAACATGAGATGTGGAACAGATTTCTCTCACCTCACACTCTAAAAAGGACCATTTGCAGAAAAAAAACCCTCATCTGTCTCTTTTCTTTCATGAAAAATTTTGGTGTGTGGTGGTAATGCTACAGAGAGTGTAAATAATTTTAACGCAGATTAAAAAGAAAAACACAGTTAAGAAAAGGTGAGCTATTTTTGATCTAGTTTTCATCACAGACTAATTTCTTGTGGATGTTTTATCCCCTTTGCAAAACCACCATATAATTTGCCACAATTGGAAAGCTTTGATTGAGATAGGGACACTACTGAAACAGCTGGGCTATTGCAGGTTAGATGTATACTACACTGGCAGAACTTACATCACATAGCTATCCTCAACAAGGACCAAATACTGTTCTTGAATGTGTATGACAGAAAATCATATAAAGTTTGGTGACAACTGGTTATTCAGTTTTAGGAGGACAATTTTCCTTATGCTCGTCTTGTTTTTATGACCACTACTAATTATTTAGAAAGGAGGAAAATTTTTTCTAAGGAAACTTTTCCCATATTCATGTCCTTTGAACACTGAAAAGTGTGATAGAACACCTGAATATGCCATTAATTTAATATCCAGGACAAAAATGCTATTTGATAGGAATTATGCCTTTTTACACATGCCCCAACTGATATACAGGAAAAGTGCATTTCTGGAGAAATGTACTTCCATTAACTTGAATACACAGAAAAAGTTTCAGAAACACGTAAAATCACACAAGGAAATGATGGTTTCAACTCTAGTGGACATGTGGATTTTTATTGTGTGTGGTGTATAGAACCAAACTTGGATGCAGAAGGACTAAGTCATTTAATGATATGTTAATCAGGTTCAACCTGTGCAAATACTCTTTTTAATTAGAAGGATCTATCTAGAGTTTAGGCATTTATTTAAGCTGGGGATACATATTAACTCTGCCTGTAACTAGTTGTGCCCGGCTACAGAGCTAGTGTATATCTCACAGGTTTTTTACCCTGGTGTTTCCCAAGTAAGCAAAGGTAAGCTCACTTCTGCTCCCTGAGGAGGATGGCAGCTAAAAGTAAGTTGTATTACAGTGAACAACATACTGGTTAAGAGCTGTGGGGATTCTCCCTCCCTACCCCTTCTGTTCCAAAGGAGGCATTTAGGAGCAAACTGTAAACAAGATATTTTTCTGTAAGATCTGAGGACTGGCTGAACGTCACCTGGATGGAGACAGATATGCAACCTGTTACTAGTTGCTCAGGTTGCATACCGAATTTTGTGTTCTGTGACTACTTTCCACTGCTTGATGAATAGTATTCTTTCCATAATAATACTATCCTTTGGAAGAAAATAAGTGTCTTCACAAAACGAACTGCTATTTTTATACACCAGTGCAAATACAATATCCATGTGCATACCAGTTTGCATGTGAAAGGATCATGGGCAAGGCTGAACCTTGCAGCCAGGTGCAAGAATTATCTTCTTTCTCCCAATTATTTCTGAAATCTTCATATTGCATATCAAGTTTTTTTATGAACTCCAAAATAAAGTCAATCAGCCAAAAAGTAGTAAAGCACTTTTTCTCTTCTCAGTTGTACCTTCTGTATTGCTTCTCACACTGTTCCTTTAATCCTGAAAATGAGAAGGCAGATTCCCTCCACTTTTTTTCTTACTTTTAATTTCTTTGCCAGGTGATACGGTTCCTTTCTCAGATAGCACACACTTCTTGCTCTTCTCTTTTTTCATATTATACTGGAGAAAAAAAAGACAAATTTCAGAAAGGATTGAAAATACTTAGCACTAAGATAGAGAAACATCAGGCCAATAACCCTCAAAGGGTTATTTGTTTTATTGGGCTATAAGGTTATAGACCAATATAGCCCAACTTTCTCTCAGATATATGTGTGTGTATATATATATACATAAATATAAATATATCTAGACAATATATATATGGTTTTTTTTGAAAGGCTTGTAAAAATAAAATCTGATAATATGATTTTGAGGAAAACACGTTACAATAAAACAAAGTGTCAAAAACCAATATGTTGCAAATTATCTTATAAATGCATTAAAAATTTTAGATGACCAGTGTTGAAGTTGCAAAACATTTAAAAATCCCCCAAAATTGAGTCCTTTAAATGTAATTCTTCATTCAAATAGAAGCCAAGTGTCTCAATTGTTGAAATCCAGGCCAGCTGAAACAGCCTTGAGAAAATAATTTCAGAGTAAGAGAAAAAAAAAAAACCAAAGAAACTTAAACTTAGTGGAAGTACAGAAAGGTCACAGAAGAAAGGGTATTTTATGCTGTCAGTTATACTTACGTGAAGTATGGATGAGGTGACCAACAGGGAACATGTACATTGTGGACTTGCAGCAAGGAGTGAAACAGTAATGACTTACAGCAGTGAGTCAGTGCCAGTCTAGAAGCACTACCTTTCCATGACTGAAGTTTTTTACTGAACTCACTCAGAGCTACCTTAAAGACACTTGTGTTCTGTGCAAGAATATATCTGTTGTGATTCAGACACACCCTAACATTGAGGGAAACATTAAATATTCGTTGTTGCTTATATTCATGATGTGACAGCTTTTCTCATGTTGAATATTTGTATTAAAGGTTTTGAGCTTTGGTTTGGTTTGGTTTGTTTGTACTTTTTGGTTTGGATTTGGGTTTTCTTGTTTCCTATTTAATTGCTGTGATTTATTTTTCTCTTTTAAAATGCTTTATTTTTAATGAAAAAAATGACTTTTTTTTTGCCTTATTTGCAACTTTTAAAGCAGAAAAGTAATTAATAGCACATTTCTCCTGATACTAAAATTTTAAATTAGCCTTCTAAAAGTCTAGAATTCAGATTTTTTTTTTATGAAGTAGTAGCTACCTTAATATTTTTAAATAACATGATACTGATTGATATAAGGTTCGTTACATATATTTGTGAAATGCCATAAGCAAGCTTCATTTTGAGAGGATGTTTTTAGCCTTTTTTTGAGGGGCATATTTTCCATTTAAGATTTCAGACCCATTGATCTTTTGAACAGATGTCCTCTAGAGAAAAAAAAAGCAACAAAATAGTTAAAACCAGTGTGAGAATCCTGGCAATGGTATGAAGATGGTGGCAGGGTCATCTGCACATTGTCAATGGCAATATTCCTGGTGAACGACATTTTAATTATCCTTCCTACCACTATCTTTATGACTTTACTTTTTGTCCATTATAGGAAAAAAAATCTAAAATTCCCTAAGAGTCAGAATCCCCTACTCAAATGCAGAATGAGCAGCTCAGTAGTGAGTAACAAAGAAAAAGACTGACAGTAAATTCCATTTGTTTAATAAGTTTTTGAAACTATGACTTTGCTCACAGTGTATCAATACATGGATTTTCAGACATTTCCTTAAGGTTTCTAAGGTGGTTGCTTGTTGTCTGCAATAGAACTTATTCCTGTAAAATATGTTGAAGTATCATCTGAAGTTAAGCCCGGCTGACCGGTTTATAGAACCTGTTATGTTATAGAACATATTTTTTTTGTGCAAGTAAAGCCATAATCATATTCTTATTTTATTATACAAAGTAATTGACATATTGGAATTTAAAAATAACTGAAACAAAACATAACTTGAAAATTTAAAACATTCCTTTGTTTTGTAATCACTTTATTACAAAATGGAATTATTCTTTCCTTAAAAATACAGTAAAACTAAGCTTTTAGCTTAGCATTTGGTGGAACATCTACCCAGTAAGCTTTGCTTATGTTGCAGACAGCTACCCTGAGGAGTGATTTGAATTTAAATGTGATTCCCTTATTAGTTTCTGCTAACTGCAAATATCCCAGTCTCTTAATTAAGTGGCTGAGTAATGTATGAATGCTCACTTCTGCTTGTCATGCAGAACAAAGTGATGTATTTAGATTCCATGCACAATATGAAATTTAATGACACAGGCAACAGTAATTTAAAAAAACCTTTTGTTTTTTATTATCCTTGGTTTTGCTTAGACAATCTCCTTATAAGTGTTTGCCTGCTGCAATGTTACAAAAGTTTGTCCAAACACTGCTGTTAGTTAATGGACTTTTAGATTAAAAGGTAATGTGTTATAACTGCATGGTTAACAAATGCATAATATACTGTTTATATATTTTCCCCCTTAGTTTAGAAATAATATACAGAAACCAAAACAGACCCTGATGAATTGTTCTTTCTTGGTTTGGCACAGAATCTAGTGTTAGATTCAGTCAGATTCTGAATGGACTAAATAGTGCACTGTAAGACGTTTTACAAAAAGGAAGAAAAAACAAATCAAGCTTTTCTTCTAGTGCTGGTGGTTCCTGCTAGCTCCAGTGACTTTCTGTAGTCCTTCTGATCTCTTTATAGATTTTGTACCTTATATTCAGTCATCAAATCTCTCTGCTTCTGCTCTAGTGTTCAGTAGTTTGTATGTCTATTTTTCCCCAGAGGTATGATGGTAATTTTTCCCTATCCTGAAATTTTTCTCTTTGCCCTGCTATTTTCTCATACTCATAGAATCCTCTGAAGACTCATAATCTGAATGTATGTATGTGGTTTTGTAAAAATCAGAGTAGCACATATGCATGGTAATTTGGACAGCTGTTTGAGTTGTCAGATTTTCATGTTATTGTCACGTATAACTAAATGAACTAATGTTATACTGCTTTTGCAGTTTGAGCTCTAGAACTTGTCTACCCCTTTAATTAGAGCTCTAACCATCTCTTGTGTCTTGAAATTCTCGTTTAAATTGCCTCAGCACTTTTCTCAACAAATCTTCAGCTGTATTCTTGGCAAATTGGTGTTCCTAAATCATATAGGTTTTTGAACTGCCTGTGTCCCCAGGCAGTCTCTAGTAGCTAAATGTTTGCCAAAAAGATCTTATCTAAATATTGTCATTTAGATCTGTAGAGGTAGATTTAAATAGTTGTAATTTCTTTTCTTTTTAAGGACCCATAGTTGATACTGTTATTTATATTACAGGACTTTCTACCAGTCCTGCCTGGTAGACTGACTAGGCTCAGGGAGGTATATGTTAAAAGTTATATTTAGATTTCTATCTGCCTTAGGCAGTAACACCTATTTGGACAGTAATCTCCAAGCTCCTCTTCCTACAGCTCTAAAGCTCATATCCCTTTCTAACAGAAGGGTCAAAATTTACAGAAAAAATTATGGAAAATATGATTTATCTCACTTTTCTTTAGCCATTTCATAAATTAGACATGCATTCTAAGCTAGTCACCTGAGCATTTAAGCCAAAGGTAAGAAAAGAGATGTTCCAAAACTTGATTAAGCTCAGCAAATCTGACACATATTTTAGGACAGCAGGAATTGCCCTCTGGAAGTGCCCACCTCTATGGGCCACAAAGAGAGTTTACTTAAAGAGTTGAAACTAAATACTTTTCATATGAAACTACTCTGGCATCACTTGTTTATTATTATTTCTAACAAGTATTTGAAGATGGTAAAAAATAGATGAAAAGCATCTTTCCTGATGAATTGAGATCAAACAGGAGACACATAACTAAGGTAGAAATTATACGTAGAACACAGTCACTGGACTGCATCCTGTCAGTTAGAAAAAAAATTGACTGCTTTAGAGACATCATACTATGACATAGCTGTTCTAAATTCTTGTCCACATGAATAGCCTTTGGCCTTTGGCCACTGACAACTCCTGAGAAGAACATAGAAGAACAATTTTCTTTCACCTTATTTTCTAAAAATAGGTTAAGACTGTCTAAACGGACCAGTTAAATAAAGTGGAAGAACAGAGGTTTCACTTTTGGTATACAAACAGTTACAAAAGATGATTGAAAACTCTTAACTAAAGACTGTTAGTTACATTTGTAAAATTAGTTACATTTGTAAAATAGGTTCATCAAAAGTGAAGTGTTTGAGGGTTAAGATTTTTCTCCTTTTAACATGTAGAACTTTTCCTTTTAACATTTAGAACATTTCATATTATTCAGTCTGCTCTAAACCTTGACATAATTTTGGATAATGCTATAAATCATTATCTATTTGCTTCTTTCTAGAAAAACAATGATTAAATATTCATCCCACATATTTTCTTTGCCTTTGTTTCCAGCACAAATTGCTCATCATTATGGAAAAAAAAAAAACACAGAAATATGAAGAATATGTTGCTGTAAAATTCCATCTAGTGAGAGTTTGTTACATAATTCATCCCAGATCTATTTACATAAAGAATATTAGTTCTTGTGTATCTCATCTGTCATTATAAACTACACCCATATTACGGAGATTGTAGGATGACTTGCTGCACATATCTATTCCCACAGTCTACTGTTTAATAATAGAACCAAGGAAAAGTGTTCCAACTCTCCTGCCCTTCCTTGCAGCAAGGAATTAAGGCAAGTGACACAAATTAGTTTTCAAGCTAAGACAAAATTAAATCTGCAAAAAGTGAGGGCTTGTTTGGATCAGAAAGCATGAATCACTGTTTGATTGCACAGTTTGTACAGAACTTGACTTCTTCAAACATTTATATTCTTTCTGCAGTCAAAAGTGGTGGACTTCTGTAATTGACCATGAAATTCCTAACACAGTCAACTCAGCAGAACTACGAAGAGCCAGGCCTCAGAGGCTGTCTGACAGCACTCCTTATATATATATATATACACACACATACATATGTATTTTATGTATATATAATATATATATTTATATTTATATTTAATTGGTATTCTTTTTCATTAGATTTCTTTAACTATGGCTAACTTGCATTGTGGTACCTTAAAGTATTAGAATCAGAGCTAGTATGGCTCAAAATGTTGAAAAGAACCTGGTTTCACCCAAAAGGAGCACACAATTCTGGCATAATTTCTGTAGATTCTTTTATCTATTTCTGACATTCTGAAATACTGCTCAGCTTAATCACAACCTCACTATAGACAGGACACTTTATTGCTCTTATATTTTTCTCCTCAATGCCTAATCTTGGCAGTTTTTCAGTTACTGCTCTTTCAGTCACAGTATATTCTAATGTGGTACAATGAACAGTTGCTTGGAGTTAACTGACCCCAAATGAGCCATTTCAAATATTAAACCAGTAAAGGTATGATAGCCATGTGTCCCAGAGGAATTAATTTGTTCTGTTGGGAAGTGCTGCCATGAGATAAAGGAGTATGCTAATAAGACTGTCCTTTATTTGCTAGCTAATGAGCATTGAAGGCTAACTGGAATACCTCTGCATTGGAGCTCACTGTGGCTCTAAGTAAATCTCTTTATTTTGACTGCTTGGGAAGTGCTGATCAGAGAGAAAAACACTTAAGAATATCAGTTATTTATCTATACAGTCAACTGTTAGGTACTGCAGGTGCTTTGAAGGTTTGTGCTTCTAAAATTACTTTGACTTGTTATGCTTTTGAATTCAGGAGTTGACTCAGAATGTCAGCTGTATCACTGTACCTAAATTCATCCTTTTCATCCATCCTGCGTACTATTGGTAATTTAAACTGTTTTCTTACATTTCTCTTGCAAAGCTAAGGGTCTTTCTGGTTAAACAGAAGATGTAAATACCATGTAAATGCTTTTTTCCATTACTCAATATGGGATATTTTGTTTTGTGTAAAGAATGACATAGTTAATCACACAGGAATGGCACTGGGAATGGCATAACTACACATAGAGAGAAACAAGATGCCCCTTGCATAATTGTGGTACTTGTTAACTAGTCCCTGCAACATAAAGGGTGCCAAAATCAACTGCTATTATGCTTGTGTCCTGGGATACACAAAGACGCTGGTACCCACCTTTCTTTTCCCTTTTCTCCAAATATGCCTACTAATTTAGACGGTAGGGAGGGATTTAAGATAAGGGTGGTACTCTCCTAGGAGAAGACTGGAAGGCTGATGACTCAGAAGGAGTGCACACCTGCCACCTCAGGCTATGAACTGGGTATTGTTTCTTTGTCCTTACACAAATGACTCATCTGTGATAACTCCCCTTAGGGAGACACCAGGACAATTCACTCACATGGACTGAAGATATTCATCTCTGGTGATGGCCATAATGGATCCACCTGCATTTTTAAGGTGTCAAAGACTACTGAGGGCATTCCCACTTACCCTGAGCCCAATAAAAGACCGCAGTCAAACTTCGCTCAGTAGATTGAAGGTCTCCTTCCTTCACTCCATGGGTCTTCTCCACCCAGGCCTCTACCACCACCTCAGTGGAGCAGGAGTACAGCCACCACTGGAGTTGCAAAGACCAAGTCTCGTCACTGGAATCCGGTANGATGGCCATAATGGATCCACCTGCATTTTTAAGGTGTCAAAGACTACTGAGGGCATTCCCACTTACCCTGAGCCCAATAAAAGACCGCAGTCAAACTTCGCTCAGTAGATTGAAGGTCTCCTTCCTTCACTCCATGGGTCTTCTCCACCCAGGCCTCTACCACCACCTCAGTGGAGCAGGAGTACAGCCACCACTGGAGTTGCAAAGACCAAGTCTCGTCACTGGAATCCGGTAAAACTGTGTTTTACTAAAGCTGGTATATGGATCGTTTTAGTGGGTGTTTCCTGTGGAATGGGTCTTTGTAATGAATGTTTTTGTGAAATGCTTTTTTCTTGGTGGTATTTTACTCCTGTAAAAACCTTTTGCCAAAAATATCTTATTTTTCTCACTAAATTAAAAAGAATTTCTCTTAGAGAAGAGTGTTTGACTCTTTCTCCGGATGCTAATTAGTGGTTATAATGAACCAAAAGGCTTTTAAAAGTCTTAAATAAAAATGTAACCACTCTGGGTAGTTTATAGCTTAACCCAGAGCGTAACACTGTGCCAGTACTGCAGCCTCACTCCAGCAGTGACCCTCCAAACCATTCCTGCCAAGTTTTAACGGGTGAGGGGAGGCCAGATGCCATCTTGTTTTGGTCTGGTGGGTGGGAGCTTGGGAATTTTTCTGGTTAGCTCAACCCAATTTTATCAGTGTTGTTTAGCATTCTTCTTGATAAAGAGTTATTTTTTCACTTACATCTGGTTGTATTTGATCTCTCTCTCTCTCTCTCTGTATGGAAAAGAACCAGGGGTATTGAACTGGAGGAAGGAGTCTTCCCATCCAAAGTCTCTGCCCCTCCAAATTGCCTCAAACTGAGAACACTTGACTGTCACTAGTCAAGTTAGATACATCAAATATAACTTAAAAACATCAGTCCATGACTATCATAAACATATTTCCTTTTGCAGATATGTAGAAGGCTCAAAAAGTCTAATGTGTGGAGAATTAATAAATGCAAATAATAATAATAAGTCTTTCACTAGCAAAGGGAACCCGTTCTAGTGTGATATAAGTACTGTCGTGGCAATATATCTGTTCTGTATTGTGATAGATATTTACTTTGAGCACATGTAGCTATTTTTTTAAGTGTATATAGTCTTGACATTCAGAAAATTAATGGTTATTAATACATTTTTGTACCAATAAATATATTTTGCTGTACATTTTATAAATTGCATGCTTCAGAATAACGTATCTATATAGTTTCTAGGAAAAATACACAGACACATGTATTGTTAGATAGCAGCTTGTCTAGGCTTAAATAAGTAGATATGATCTCGAGACATGTATTCTGCCTGTAAACAGGTTTGAATATCCATCTAAGTAAATCTGTAGCTAGGAATATCTTTGTCTGAGTTAGGATTTTTAACTATGTCAACATGTCCTACAGTCCCAACTGGAACTGAAATGTAAACATATCTTGTGTTGGTACTGGCAAAGGTTTAATAAACCTGTGGAATTTTTCCCACAACTCACTTCAAACACTGAAGCATTTAATTTCAAATGTGTCCAGTAGTCTTATTTTAATAGAAGATATAATTGAAGCACATGCAAATTCTACAAGATTTCTTCCAGTCCCTTCTTATGTGATTCTGTGAAACGTGTCTAAACTTTAGACTTCTATTTGTTTGTTTGAATTTTTACACATAAAATAGGAAAATCCAGGGGAGGACACTTCAGTAAGATATCCTGAATCTGATGTTTGACACTTTTATGTGAGAATGAGCATTTGTTTCATAATTCCTTACTGAGCTATGGTGGATGCTCTTAGCAAATGAATAGGCAAATATATATTCATTAATGTTTTAAGGTGGCGTATGATTTATCTGCTTATATAGTTAAATACTGATGCTAAAAGTGTGGTTTGGACAAAAATTGTAGTTAAAAGACTATAACACAAAAATAAAGGAACAAAGAGCTGAGTTCTGTTTTTCAAATCATATGTTTTTCTTTAAGTGTTCTTTGTGCGGCAGAGACTCTATGAACTGAAGTTTTCTTTCTTTAGGTACAAAAACCCAAACTAACAAACCCAAGCACAACATTAATCCCTAGCTTGCAATTATCTTGTAAGAAAAGTTATCTGAGTCACAGTATTATCTTGTATCCTGCTTTGAGTCTTGGGATTTCCTAATTGTGATATTAAAACAGAAAATGAAACTATTAATAAGAATGAAAAATGTTGCTTTTTCTCCTCTTCTCAGGAGTTTTTTCCTAGATATCTGATCTATTTGCAGAGCATTTATGTTGCTTATTTTATATATGTTATGTGTGTATGTGCCAATGTGTTATAATTAGCACATTAAACAAAGGCTAATCTAATACAAAACCAGAGGCTGTTATTTCCAATATGTTAAACTTAGAAAACAAGCTTGTTTTATGCCAGTAAGTTTAGTAGGCTAAACTTAGCGGGGACAGAAAACACTGCAGAGATAAATGGCAGATGATGCTGAGAAACTATTCTAAAGGAAGAGCTTAAAAATATGTGTGTATGTATCTACACATACAGTTAAGCTGGTCTGCTCCATCAGCATGGCCCAGGACAGCTGTAAAGTCACTGTTAAAATTCTGCCCTACAGCATTGTTTGGTGTAAGAAGTTATAAAATAAAATAATTGCTTACTTTATTTCATCACTCCTGTTCTGTGTTTCCTGCTTGTTCTTTTTGCTTAAAAGTAAGAATTACTCACAATCACTAATGCCACTGCAAATGGAAATCCAGTGACAGAGGTATAAAAATATTCTGGTTTTATTATATTTTAGAAGAATACATAAGGTTCAAATCCATTCTGCTAGTAAATAAAACAGATAAGCTGAAGACAGATAGGAAATTGATTCAGCTTCTGCAGTTATGTGCATAAAACCATAGAAACACTTATGTAGATGTTTCCCTTTACTCACATTAGGACGCCCACATTACCTTGAATAAAATGACACTTTTTTTTGGTGAAGTCAAAATAAACATGTACTTTTACTGTTGCTCTCCTGAAAATTTTAAGTGCTCTTTTTATAGTCCAGATACACTAATTGTAAACTTGAATCATTAAAGAGCTTATGTATATACAGACACCTGCACACATATACCCACCCCTCACTGCCCTCCACCACTATTCTGTGGAAAGGATTCTTAGTCAGTAAAGACCATGGTAAATATGGAAAAATGTGTGTTGAATATTTTTTTTCGAAAAAACACTTGGGTCTATCAAGTGCTTTAATCTAAAGTCAACTATCCATTGTGTTTAAAACTGGGTTTTATTTAATGTGTTAGCTGACAGTGGAGACAAATAAACACATTTTTCACCTTTTTCAAGAAGTATAACAAGAAACCAATATGTGGTTGTTCACAGAAAATTACTTTCCTTTCTCGATTTTGGAGTGGACAAAACTATGTATTTCAAAAAAATTCAGAGACTTTGATCTCAGATGAGATCAAGAATATAATAAAGAGTTTTGTTTGTGTCTTAAATGGCTATATAGACTTAAGTCACTCACCTAAACTTTGGTTCTCTACTGGCTTTTGAGAACACATTACACTATGTGTGTTGCTATCAAGAAGGACAGGAATTTCACCTGACATTGAGGTTACCTAAATGCAGCTTAGGAATCATTTGATTAATCAGATTATTATTATGATTGCTAGAACATTTGATACATATGTAAGAAAAACCTAAGAGAACACAGTAACACAGACTTTAGACATATCCACACTGATACAGAGGTATTCTTCATGTTGCATGACCACCTGCTCCAGGGACCACATCATAAATATTTGGGTTATTCATTAACACCCACTACCATTGAAGCTGAATCAGGAGGTGTAGTATCCCATTCTTTTTGGGTGCCTGGAATCATTATTATTAAAGTAATTTCAGGTAGGAGTCCTCCAGTTGCACTTGAAATGTGGTGGAATTAAAGTGACAGCGCTGCTAGAACTGGAACCAGTGTCAGGATCAACTATTGCCCCCTCAGCGCCAAGACGTTATTACCTAGCCTTTAACCCCACTGTGGCAAGCTAAATATCTGTTGAACTCCCAAATACTGCCAGAGAACATAAAATTGGGAGCTTAAATGTAGTTAAGAGAAGTAAGGATATATTCAAAAATATTTTTAAAACAGTTAGTGAGCTGCCATTGTTCAGATAGTGGTTTCTGTGGTCTTCTTAATCACACCAACACAAGAATAAATTTCACAAAACTGTCATATTTTTTACATATATTTTTACTGTCGTATTCTTTTACAAATATGATAAAGTTTATTGGAGAAGAACAAAAACAACAAATGCTTGCTCAGTTTGTGAGAAAAGGAGCTGAGCAATAATATTAATGGTAAAGTGATAGCTATCCAGACTTTCGGAAGTAGCACCTAGTACAGAAGAGAATAAAAGTATTCTGGATTCATAAACAAGAGGTAAATGCAAGGTGAATGAAATGAAGCTTCCCCCGCCACGATACCCTCAGTACCGAGCCCTAATGACAGGTATAAAGTATATTTATATATTTATATATATAATTTTTATACATATGTATTAGAGGGAAGTTACAAAGGACACAATTAAATGGTTTACAAAATATCTGAACACTTCCATTAAAGAACATATCCTCTTCAGCCCCCCTTAGGCTCCTTAGAAGGCCAAGAATGCATGAGGCCAGTGTATCAGACTGTCCCACAGACTGGCAATCAGCCTTCTTAGCTAAGAGGGAGGATGAAACATGACTGAATTCCTTCAAGTAAATGGTGAATCTCCCTCAACTGTCATTCCTTAAAAAAAGCTAATTCAGTGCTGTCATTTTCACTAGTATCAAAATGCCTCAAGACAAGAACTCTTAATAGAAAACATTGCAGCATAAAAGTACCTTTGTGAATTTATTCCTGATTGCAATCATTTGGAAAATGTTATTTTCCATCACTGGTGGCAAATTTAAAAAAAAAAAAAAAGTTTTCATATTAAATTTTTTAAAAGATTTATTTTTTTAGGAAACTGTTCATAAAACATTAACTGTTAGAATTATTTTTTTCCAGGAATGTATTAACTCATAAGTACATGGAGATACCATTGCAAATGTTTTGGAGCAAGTTCTACACTACTTATTCTCAGGAAATTTCTGAGGCAGAATAGGAAGCTATTTTCTCTTAAATTATGACAGTAACTACAGAAAAGAGTAAACAATCAACCCCCTACCTTTTACCATTAGATGATTAATTAAATAACATATTCAATATATAATACATGTTTATGAACAAAATCATTAAACAATAATGAAACAATTATTAGCCAAATATATTAACCTGGCTTTCTGACTGATGAAGAATTTAAGGCTTATGAAAGATATGGCTAATAGCGGGATTATAATCTAATGTGAGACAAAAGTTTCAATATAAGATTGAAATGAAACCTTAACTTTAACTTTCCATTTGTGTGAACAGTTTGGGTTTCAGTAATATGTTCCCTAGCTTTTATTTTGTCATATTGTCTTTTTTTTTTTCTTTTATAGAATCATTAAATCTAGTACTAGATGTTCCTCAATAATTAAGCTTCTAGAATTAATGCACAGAATTTATGACACAAAAGCATTTATATGCACAAAGCATCTCTTAATTCTGAGTCCAATCACAAAAATTCTCCCTGATTCCTACTGAGAGGGCAAAATATCTGGAAAGATGTGATATTCTATGGATAACTGGGTTCCATGGATACTAGTCGGTCAGATTGAATATTCAAATTAAACATCCTTGTCTAGAATGTAATTGGATCAAATTAATAGCATTTCTGTAGAAAAAAAATACTAAATATAAATAAGGGTTTATCCTGTAAAAAAAAGAATATTATTATTTTTATTATTGCTGCTATTATTATTATTATTATCATAATCATAATCTATATTTGCATTTGTTTCTGTTCATTCATTTCCCAGTAGGTGTCTCTATACTGCAGCTTTACTGAAAAAGGAGGAAGAAAGCTAATTGCATAAAAGTGTTTTAAAAAAATGAAAGAAAAAATAGGCAGATTAAACCTTACTATGACATCACACAACACAAAAAGGGAAAAAAATGCTGCTAAGAGAGTCTTCTTATGAGCTTTTAGGTACAATCTTATACACATGTATGCAGAAACAAAATGGGTTCATTAACTATTGATTCCAACAAAAAGATATATTTAAAATAGTGCACTAAAAAAGCAAAGGTACAAAAACTAAAGCCTGAGTTTTTTGTTGGTTCTGTGAATAACAGTGACCTCTCCAATTCCCATATATAAATATATAACCTAACAGCTATTGGAATTTGAGATCTCACAAAGAAAGTATTGAAACCTTTGCTGGGAACATAAATGAGGAAGTTAATGAAGAATACATGAGTCTGGAAGTGGAGAAAAGTATAAGTAGTAAAATAAAATTGTCCTTAGAGATAATAATTCCAGTTTTTCTTTGCTCAGAGTATACCAAAGTAGCTTCATTTCATTTGCAACAAGATGCAGACAAACTCAAAACTTTTTACCACTAAATTGACAATATGCAATCTTTTTAGACAAATAAAACTTATGCTTTGATAGATCCCAGATATATTTCTTCAGTGATCCAAGTTGATTAAAAAAATCCTGACTTATCATATAAAACCACTAGTATTCTGCTTAGCATTTGATTTTAATTGAAGATTTTACAGGCCAGAACACTCAGATGAATAACTGATGATGCTGAACTGAAACAACTGAAATTCCATGTATGATTCACAACCTAGAATTAAACTTCTGAAAAATTATTTTTTAATGTCTTACTGTTCACAGAAACAGTGTTTTGAGGTGAGTAAAGGCTGATAGTCCCTAGTTCCTCCATTAATCAATAGTTCACTGAGTATTTGTTAAGAGCTCAATGAGCCATAAAAAGAAACAACATGACAAGTTTTATTGATTGTCTCATAAAAAGGATAAAGAAGTGACAGATGACAGGTCCAGTTAGGCCTTTACAGGAAGCAGTTACAGTACTCATGCTACATTACTTACAAGAATTTCTATTTTTGGAACAGGAAGTGACAGGAAAACATACAGCATTTGCAGCAAATTTATTTCTCTGTCTCACTCACACACAGACCCACACAAAAAAATCCAGAAGTTGATTGTGGTTAAAAAAAAAAGGGGGATTAAATAAGATTATATCATCACAGCTGAAATCAGACTCTGATCTTGAATTCTGCTTAAAGAATGTTATTTTCTTTTACAACCTCATGCACAAGGCATTTCATGGTGTTTATGTTCTTGCGCTCGTTGTATTTCATTTATGGACTCTCACTGTTCTTCAATATTATTTATAAGGATTCTCTCAAATCCCAATGTGTACTCAAATGTGAAGTTATTCAATAGTGTTTGGTCAGAAATCATTGTGCTGTTATTAGGATTTTGCTGCCACATTAATCCTTAAACTTTAAACTTAAGAGCAGGGAGTGGACCATGGCAAGTTAATGAGTCAGATAAGACCTTTACCTCATAGTGCTGTCAAAATCCAAAAGTTTAAAAGTCAGGCTGGGGAAACAACATTTTGCAATAAGAAGAAAGCTGTTGCTGAGAGATGTTTAAGGGATTCAGCCTGAAGCAGTCAACAGACTTCAGACACTTCCATCTAATTTTTTTTTTCCCAGTATTTCCTTTATAAATACTTACTGTGCCTTCAAAGTCTCTACAAAGTTACATTTATTATTTCATTCCTCTTGCATTTTTTATAGGCTCCCATCTCAGTAAGGAATTCCACGTTTTACACTGTTGGCTGCTTAAATTTAGATAGCATGAAAAATATACATGAAAAGTAGTTAGACCCGTAAAGAAGAGTTTACATATGTTTAGTGTGTTGATTATGCAGTGATAAGTCTTTATATCCTTCAAAATTCTTAAAAGAAAGGCAAGAAAGACTGAGCTTATTTCACTTCAATTAGGCAAAGAGCTCACCGACACTTCCTCCTCTAAAAACAGCTGCTTCTTGGGTGTAAAAATTATTTAAGTTACTTAATTCTTAAAGGAGGAATAAAAAGGAGCAAAACCCCCTTCTCTGTATAGCACTTGCAGCCTTGAACACTGGCAGTGGCAAGAAGGCAAAGATAACAAGTTCTTACAAATAACAGTGGCCTATAGTGAGTAATGGTGAAGCTGAATACCTGTTTCCCATTAAGGGTGGGAAACATTAAAGGAATCCTGATTTGATATATCTCAGTGGACTTTTTTGTTTGTTTGTTTGTTTTCTAAAACTATTGATAGATCTGTTGTACTTTAAATAAATATTTACTTGGTAGTTGCTTAGATGGACAGAAGGTTTAAATGCTTTAGAGTCATGCATGATTAAAATTTCAGTCTTTCATATAATTACCTACTTTTGCCATATTATACTGTTCTTGGTCAATTTCCTTCTAAAAAATATTTCCAGACTTTTGTAGGGGTGATGGTTTAAAATTTAATTGCTTATTTAATAAAATAAATATGGGGGGTTTTTTCCCTTCAAAGATACCTGTGGTAACTGGTGTTCATTTGATAAAGCTAATTTGTACTCAATAACACAACAGGGATATTTCAAGATAAGTCAAAGAAAAGTTGGGAAAAACAATTTTGTTAGCTCAGTTGTACAGTGGATTATATGATATGAGCATACTTCTCAAACGGTGACTTATTTGGTTGAGCTGTCATCTGATAGTTTTACTTTTGCTGTGTACTGAATAAAAGGTGTAGAGTTTCTGTCTTCAGTTACAGCAATACCATCACAAACCAGCACTCAGGAGTGGGCATGCCAAGTTCATGCTTGAGTTGAGTATGTGCTGAAGTGCTTTTCTGAATCAGAGCCATAATTGCAGCAATTTATTTAGATCATAATGTGGTTCCTTTAAGAAAAACAAATTCCAGAATGAATGACATTTAAAAAGGCAAGATTTCTTTACAGGAGTCTTGTTTCTATGATAGGGTTTACTTCTGCTCTTTTTTATATTCTGGCATAAGTAAGTATATATAAGAGTAGACAACACAATCATACTAGGTTACAAATTCTATGAAAATGGAAGTGATTTTGCTGTCATTGTTACATATTCTTCTTTAACTGTCCCATGCTAATATTAAGTCAAGATACCACAATCTTTGGAAGCGTGACCTGGATGTCAGCCAGTGGGCAGTTTAGTTTAACACCATTCTGAATCTAGTAAAGTTTTCAAATATATAATCTGTAAGAGTACATGAAGCCAGCCAGACATACCAAGTATTATGACTCCATAAATGGCATAAAAAGGGGAAGTAGGATGGAAGGACTGACTAGCAGTGCTGGCAGTCACAATGGATCTTCCCTCTAAGATGCTTTCTCATGAATATTTGTTCCCTTTTGCCTTCATTACTGCATCAGTGATTCAGCTGCTGGACATCCGTTTGCCAGAACACATCATCTTGTTCTGTCCTGCCAACGAATAAGCAGGTGGCAGGGATGACACGATGCCAATTTTGAGTGCATGCTAAGGAGCAGGCTAGGGGCAACATGACCTACATGTTTTGCATAACACCAGTTCATTAACAAAGCTAACACACCTAATCAGGCACTTTTTAGAACAGTTTATCAATCTCAATGATCTGCCCTGGCTGACAAAAATCCTGATTAAGTATCATCTAAGTGGCAATGCACTTGAACTGGTTAGAAATTCAAGGGGAAATGAAGCAGATCAAGAGAGAAGAACAAATTTTTGTCATTGCATCATTTGTCAGCCAGAATGCTTAGTAACTCTGTTTGTCAGGAGGGTTGTTTCTGTTGTTGTTGGGATTATTTTTTTTTTTAGTAAAACAAAGACATGAACTCTGAAAACAGGAATGGATGTAGAACTGCAAGGCTCGTGACCTGAACTAATGGAGTTTGCACGTGATATGAGACTTCCCAGAATGCATATAATACTTTGATACCAGCATATTACATGAATATTAATAGACTATTTTTACAGTACTTATATCCTTTGTATCTGGAACACCTCATATATTTATAAAAAAAAACCCCTTTGAACCTTGGTAAAGCTCAAGACAATGTGCGTTGCGCATACATGGAATGGAAAATTACAAATCAGACAGATGACAATCAGGGATAACTATAGTTATAAGTGAAATTTCCTATAACCAGAATATTTCTTGATATTTATCTTCCTTTAGGTGCTTTTGAAATTCAGTTAGAATTAGATATTTATCTATTTTAAGAGTATTTTGAAAAATTTGTAAATGATTGTATGAATTAACACACGAGCAGTGCATTTTAATGTTGAATCCGTTTGTTTAATCTGCTTATTCACAGGCAGACTGGTAAAACTGAACTACTGTGAAATTTTTTAAAGCAGGCAGATTAATGAAAATTATGGTACCCCCGATTATCTCCAACTCCCCCAAATATATTTTGACTGCATATGGGAAACCAGCACAACACTTGGCCACTGCATGTAACAGCAGTGAACTGCGGAAGAGAAAGCTGAATGTGAATGTTTGTAAGACAGGAAGTATGAAGAGAGGGTCAGACTGAAGTTTATCTTAAGTACCACATCTTTGAAAAACAACACTTTGAAGTGTTTTCTCTAAACCTTTCAAAGGGATAGAGACTGAAAAATGAGCAAGAGTTAACTGGAGGATAAGTACTGGGAGGATAAGCCATCTGGAAGATAAAACTCTTTCTTTGTAGCAACTGTGTGTGAGCCCTTTAAAATCTATCTGATTAGATAGGAGGCACAACAGTGGAAGTGTTACACATAGAGCATATACCACTGTCCGAGCTCCACTCCTGTGTGCTCATAATGTGAAATGATGGCTCCTCTGTACAAGCAGAATTATTAAAAAAATAAAAATAAAAAATAGAGAATAGTCTGAGTGCTTTTTAAATTGTAACAACGGGGATCAGTTTATCAACTACTGAAATGCAGCCATTGTTATTGTGAAACCCAGTAACTCTTCTGTAACACAAAGCCAAATGGAACTGCAGGGGTCTTCAGTCAAAGGCAATGCAATTCCTTATAGGACTGGGACAAACAGCCATGAAAATCTAATGGCCTCCTCAGAAATAACTGAACTGCGTCAGTATTCTTTATAAAACAAATTTTTTAGTACTATAAAGAAAGAATGGAAGCATAAAACAAAAAACAATTGGAAAGTTTCCAAATCTAAAGTTTAAGCATGTATTAAGAGCTAAAGTATGATAACTGATTTCATTAACTGATATAATTTATTTAGCCATCTTCCAAACTGTCTATTTGCATTTTATGTCCTGAAAAGGCAAATTAAAAATAGGCGCAAAATCTAATCCATTTTCATCCACATCTGAGAAGTAATTGACACAATCTTTAAGCAGAAAATGTAGACTTTCTGCCTATGCTTTAATGCACATAAATTTCTTTAGCTGCTGTCTGTGTTTCAACACCCTTTCAGAGTTCAAGAAGCGTTTGGACAACACTCTCAGGCTCATGGTGTGATTCTTGGGGTGCCCTGTTCAGGAGCTGGACTTTACTGATCCTTGTGCATCCTTTCTAACTCAGGATATTCTATGATTCTGTGATTTGTCTCAAATGTTAGTGAAAAAATTTCACAGAGATGTTTCAAATCGTTGGTTTCAGAATGAAAAATATTGGTTAAATATGTGAATGATGTAAAAAGGGTGCCAGGCAGGCAAGGTATATGTCAGCTGTTGTTTCAAAGGGGTCTTTTGTTCTACAAAACACTTCTAAATTCTCATTCAAGTATAACATATTTGAGTTGAAATACCTCAGTTTTGGCAAGAGTTTTTCCTGTTAACTTTTGAGTCCATCCATACTTTTTCTCACCCTGTTATTACTGCATTTATGAGGTTTCCATGCACCATTAAAATTTCATTGAGACTGGTGAGATATTCTAACATATTAAACATTTTTTCTCTTTTAGTATTTCAAAACATTGTCATAATTTTGAACACTCAACTTTGAAGAAGAATTTTTTCCAAGTCTCAGTATTTTCCGTAATATCAGCAATATTTTTATTTCTATTTCTTCATACTTTAGATGCTAGAAGTGATGATAGAAAGAGAAAGCAGATATATTTGCTGCTAGTCTTCATGTTCAGCTATGTTCTTTTCCTAAGAACATTAACTCTCAAGATTTCATATGACAGACAGTTATTCCAAGATGTGAGCCTACTCCATCAGACACATTTGCCTATAAAACTAGAGGTCTTACAAATATCTGTGGTGTTTTAATTGCCTTTAAAATTTACTCTTACTAATGCTCAAGAAATAATTTGCATTAGTTTTCTAACAATGACTTCAAAATAGTTGTTCTTCATAGAATTTAATGGTCCTAAATCCAATTTGTTCTCCTTCAAGTTTTATATCATATTAGAGTAGTATGATTTCTGTAGAGCTTTTGAAATCTATGAAAAATTTCAGGATTTTTCCACATTTCCAACTACTGTCATATTTCTCTTTTCACATGGTGCTTTCACAATACAAGGCACATTTGCTTTGCAGCGTTTTCTCTGCTTTCTTTTTCTTTGCTTTTCCCCACTTTTTATTTTGCCTTAGTATTCTTTCTAGTGCTCTTCTTTGGCTAGCTTCCTGGTCTTTGGCTTGAAGCACTGAAGCTTAAATTCCCTTGTGCATCTCATTTTTCTTTCTTTCTAGTCTTTGCCTCTGTCTCTCATAGATACTCAGTTCATCTTGAGCTTTCCTTCTTGGATTTATTTTCAATTTGGCAAAGTTAAGACTGTGGCTGTTCTTGATATGGCTGTTCAATGTGCTTTTGCATTTGTTTGAATAGAATCTATTTGATTTTCTTATTCACCATCTGGTGAGTTTGTGTTTGTTAGGTAACATGAAGTTGGAAAGAACTAGGCTGTTCACTAAACACAAATCAATGAGTTTCTCATCATTTTGATGAAGATTTCTTTTCAATGCTTTCCCACTGTTCTCTTCACTTCTTCATTGTAGCATCCTAAACAGACATTTACAGGAGGTAAGTAATGTTTTGATTTCTTTCAAACAAGCAATGGAGGAAAATGTGAAAGATACCTTTGTTCCTTCTGGTTATATTTCTTCATAAGAGAACAGTATGACTCAATTGACATCCTTCAGAACCTGTTGGTGAGTTTAGTATATGTATCTAATTGGTTTAACAAAACTGATTAGAGTCTAGCTGAATGGCACTGGGGATGCAATTGTCTTGAAGATCTTTTAGTCACAGAAGGATATATATAGACAAAATTAAGGCACCTGAAATGTATTCTGAATTTCTAACTATAATTGTTCTTTGCCCTTACCTATTGATAACATCATTATTTTGAGGAATTTACTCTTTTGGAATTTTGTTGGGTGCTGTGGGTTTGTTTTGCTGAGTTTTTCCTTGTTTGGTTGGTTGGGTTGGGTTTGGTCTGGATTTGTCTGGTTTGGTTTGCTTCTAGAGCACTAGTACAGGGTAGAGAATGATTCAGTTCTTGTGAGTGGTCATACTGATAGAATGGTAATTTAATCTCTGACACATAACTAGGAAAATTTTTACAAGTATTTACATTTACATGCATTTGCATTTATCCAAGTTTAGGAAAGCAGTTATACAAGGTGATCACAACAGCAGAGCAATTGTTTTGTAACATTGTTGTACATTGTGGTAACATGGTTACATACTTAAAATATGTTCAAGGAAGTTTTAACAACATTGCTCATTCAAATGAAAATAAAATTTTATACTGCTTGGACATAAATTTATTTTTGTTTCAAAGAAGACATTTGAAAGTCCACTGACATTTTTTTCATAATAAGGTAATAGTTTTCTCACAACTGTCACTGTTTTCAACTTCAGATGAATGTCAGTGAGATTTTGGGAGAGAAATCTCCTGTTGAATTCTAATGGATATGGTTTGAGACTGCTATGTACTTCCCTCATAACGGTATATTTAATGCAGAGGCTTTGTCTTCCCTGGCTCTGCCTTATTGTGGCAGTCTCTTCAGCTAAAGAGTGGTGCCACAGGAATGCCTACAAAGCAAGTTCCACTGTGGTAAGTGCTACAATAAAGCTTTGCAAATTTCTTGAAAACTGTTTATGAATCTTAGCAAAAGTCAAAGTCATTGCCCATTGTGTCCATGAAGACACAGAAAACCACTTCAAGTTATGATAGCCTCTAGTTCAAGTACATTAAGTATTAGGAGAGGAGGTAAGTGGAGTTTTCTACCCTTTGCCACAGGATGCTCATTTTGTGCTTCTTCAGTTTTAAGACTTGTTAAATTAGGGAATAAACCATTCATCACATATTATCACATCCTTTTGATTGAATTCATTAGGACAAGTTGCTAACAAACAGGAGTAAATAACCAAAGTACAGAACAAAATAGAGAGAAGACATAAGCTGGTAAGTTGTAAGTGCAACACCATGAGCCACAAGAAGTGAAAACTAAGGGATGAAAAGATTGCTGAACAAACATTTTTAATAAGCCTTTATTAGAAATTCCATCAGTTACACATTATTAGCTCCACTACACTGCAGAAACATAGGACGGATTTTACGAACTGCATTATTTACAATATAGCAAACCACAATACCTCCAGGGTGTATATAATTCAATCAATTTCATTTTGCCACTCATTGCTACATTTCCTGAGTGTTAGCACCTTATTACCTTACAAGCTGGATTGGTACAAAAGATCTTGATATTAATATAAGTCAGTCATCCTCAGTGTTGTTGACCTGGCTTCATATGATCCTCATTTCAACTCAAGACTGATCCTTCACAAGTCAAAATGAATAACTAAAACAAGGATGGGATACCACTTTAGCAAAAAAAATAAATCCTCTGCAAAGGTCATAGACTCTCTTACAACCTTGCCTTTAAGAGACATAATGTCAATGCTGCATGGAATTAGTGGTTTAGCAAATGCAGTAGATAACAAGTGTGAGCCTTTTTTTCAAAAGTTACTTCCTAATGAATTTGGCTGTGCTAATTTTTGTGTGAAAACTCTTCCATTTCCTCAAAATACTGTTGAAATAAAATCCTGATTCCAACCCTTACAACAAATTCCACCTAACTTGTGTGACCTCACCTTAAATACTGTGTGCAGTTTTGGACACCACAATATAAGAAAGATTTTAAACTCTGAAAGAGTGTCCAAAGGTGGGCAATGAAGATGGTGCAGGGCCTTGAGGGGAAACTGTATGAGAAGTGGCTGAGGTCACTCGGTCTGTTCAGCCTGGAGAAGAGGACACTGAGAAGAGAGCTCATTGCAGCCTGTAACTTCCTTGTGAGGGGAAGAGGAGGGGCGGGCACTCATCTCTTCACTTTTGTGACCAGTGACAAGACCTAAGGCAATGGCCTGAAGTTGTGTCAGGGGAGGCTTAGTTTGAATATTAGAAAAAGTTCACTTACAGAATGGTTGTGTGCTGGAATAGGCTCCCCAGAGAAGTTGTCACAGCACCAAGCCTGTCTGAGTTCAAGAAGCTTTTGAATGATACTCTCAGGCACATGGTGTGACTCTTGGGGAGGGTCCTGCACAGGGCCAGAAGTTGGACTCAGTGATCCTTGTAGGTCCCTTCCAACTCAGCATTCTCTGTGACTGTGATTCTCTGACAGTGCCAGCCATTGCAGCCCTAAAAAGGAATTAATGAAATAATTATAGTCATACCATAAGATTCATATTTCCTTCTGAAAACAATACTATTCCCACAATCACTATAAAGTGAGAATTTCAAGACTGTATATCAAGCATATGTTCAAGTTTTGTTTTTCAAGCTACTAGTTAAATGATAAACAATACAGAATACTATGTATACATAATAGAGCAAAACAGTGATTGTAATGGGAACTGTGTGTTTAAATACTTTTTTCTGTCCTATTATTATCCTTGTCAGACATTTTCTAACTTTTTTAGCCCTTCATGATTGTTAGATGTGTGCTAACGTGTTCACGTTGTTATACAGAGAAGCACCTTTTTCTCTTCTATTTACAGGGGAAAAAATTCTTCCTGAACTACAACAAATGCAAAATGAAAAAAAAAACAAATCAAAAAATTAGACAATATTTTGTGAAACTGAACAAATTCAGCATACTTATTTTAAATATATATGCATCTTATTTGATCAGTTTTGTGACATGGATTTGAAAGAACACTAAATTTTAAATATAAAGCTAATCCAAGAAATTTCTGGTAGGCTCCAATCAATTATAAAACTGTGTCTGCAGATGCAAATAGGTATTGCTTTCTCCTGTTACTCATATAACCTCGAGAGGTTCATCCTTTGTCTCTTATTTAGTTTACCCACAAGTATTTGTACAGTTTTACAGTCAATATGTCAAATTAAGAATTATGTTTAGGACATGTTTGTAACATTTGTGCTTATTATTATTATTATTTCTACTAATCATATAGCTTTTTTCTAGGGTAGCTTGACAATAGTTGCTTTTACAGTTGGATGGAACTGGCGCTCCTAGGAGATCTAAATTTTTCAGGAAACTTATGACAAAGTTCATGACAATTTTTCAGTTACTTATGACAAAACATGAGAATTTTAGAATATTTTGAATCTTTTTCACACTAGAGTCCTTGTAAAGCAGACGGAGGAAAAAAAAAGAAGAAACTACTATCATGGTGAGAACTTTTTATAGTTTTTTCTTCAGTCACAGATAAGAAGTGTGTATGCATGACTGAGCCAAGTTGTAAAGAGTACAGCCAGAGACCTCTCAGTCATTTAATTGCCTCTGTGCCAAAGTTCCAAAGAAGGACTTAGGGAATACTGTCTCTTTCCTTTTTAATAATTTAGCTTCTATGCCATATATTGTATAAAGAACTTCCCATGAGTGTATAAAATTTACCATGTAAAGTATTTGATTGTGCAATCCTATTTTTTTTTCTATTACCATTAGTGCAGGTAAGTCTTGACTTCTGGAATGATTTAAAGTAATTGATACAAAAAAAAATGGGAATAAAGACACCAAAGTGTCCAAAGCTTTACACTACTATTATTCAAATAATTAGTTGTAAAACAAAGATCACAAATCCTACAGATGAGACAGACCTCCTACAGAGCTGAATGAGTGTGATATAACTGCAGAAAGCAAGACATGATTTCAGAATATGAGAAGCCTTGAGGAATACAGGTAAAAGATGATATCTGAACACAGAGAGCCTGATTCAATCAAAAAAGAAGGCTTCAGACATTATTCATAGAAGAAAAAAGAAAATCATATAAAAATCCTTATTTTCTATTCCAAAGTGTATTTTGTCATCATATATTTTGTATTTTAGTGATAAGCTTTTAATTCTAATCCTCAGACACTATATTATTAATTGAAATATTACACAATCTAAAATAATGTCACGCTCAAGTAGTTAGTAAGGAAAAGAAGTAAGTACTCTGCATTGAATCAAACTGTAGTTGAAATACAGATCACTGTACTTATTCCATCAGATTGAGATTCTTACCCTTCCCACGTGTGTGGTTTGGACCACAGGCAGATGATACTCAGAGGTTATAGATGATATTATTTAGATACAAAATTTCTCTGGAAAAAAAGGGACTATAATAAAGGACATATTTTTTCACAGAATCTACAATTTTTTTGACACATAAGAAAGAAGAATAATGAAGCGACAAACACTCAAGTCTTTTGTTTCCCAAGTTTTCCAAACTGAAGTAATTACTCTAATGTTACGATTTTGAGATAGGCTTTATCTCAGAGTACATATTTCACAAAATAAATCTGTTTACTGTGTGAAATCAGGTCTTAGTGTTTTGTTGTGTTTTTTTGTTTTGTTTTGTTTTGTTTTTTTGTTTTGTTTTGTTTTGTTTGTTTGTTTGTTTTTAATTACAGTGGAGTCCTTAAATTTTAGGGAAAAAAAATGAAAGAAAATTTTCTGGAAAAAGTTGATATCTGTATGAATTCTCTCACATTTAGACTTAAGGACTGAAATGACCATTACCTAACTGGTATTTAAAGGTGTATATTTACTCTTATTGTGGAAAGTGACCCCTTCTTTTACATTCAAATTGAAATTATGCATTTTAAAAAGCAATTCCTGAAGGACAGTGGATGAGCAGACTCACTACATTACCTATTATTATGTAACACTTGAAAAATTATACAGATCACCAAACTAACTGCAAAAAAATTTATTAATGACCTTGTGTCTATATATGCAGAAACACTCTTTAGGCAGAAGATACTCGCTTCCACAGCAAGGTAAGGTAATTACCTCTACTATGCTCCTTTTACTCAAGAACTGAACATGGTACTGAGTGGACAGTATTTATAATACATTTTATGGACTAGACTCTGACCTTTCATGAATCTCTAAAACAATTTATCAAATCAGGACACAAAATAAATGCATTGAATAATCTATTTAATCTTATTACAGTACTTATTTAAGCTGGTTAGAAATGAATTGCCTGTTCAGACATCTTTCTAATACCTTCACTTGTCCTCTGCTGTCCAACTACAGGATATTACATTAATTAGTTTATAACTTTATTTGGTCTTACATTTATGAGGAGCTTTATGATTCAGAAGCTGCAAGATGGAATTTCCATGAGCAATGTAAAATTTTGTCTTTTTGGTGAACAGTATAAGGACTGCCAATTTTTAGCAATCATTGTCTAATTGCTAAAAATAGTCATCACTAAAATTCAGCATTTCATTTCATACTCATCCCAATCTTTGTTATGTAACGGTCTCTTTAACTTAGACATTTATTTATCATTATATGTTCTATAGTAAAAATATGCTCTTTGATTTTAAAAAAAAAAGCTCAAAGTAACCTTAAGGTATATGCTAAGTAATATTCATGAACAAGTCCCCGTAAATTCCATGATTCTACCATTTTTAACTCAAACTTTTAGCCTGTATTTCATGTCAGGCCATCGAAGAAGTTGTGGACCAGCCAAAGTTAATACTGAGCTAAAAGTTACAAAGAAAACACTGTGAACACAGAGATAGCCAAAGCTGCATATTTCTTACAGGTGGCTTCTGTCCATGCCCAGCAGTGGTTCATCAAGATTCAGTATAACAACCCCCCAAACTATTGCTTGCTTAGAAATAAATGCATTTTCTAAAAATGTAGCAAACTTATATTCAAAACAGGTAATATTTCTTGCAGCACTAAATATACATGGATGTTGACTCAAGTGTGTCTAACATCCCATGGGGACAATAGGTTAAATATTAATCTACTTGAACTAAATGTAATCTGTATGTAGTCTGTCTGCTGTTTGTATCTATTTATCAGATAAGAGTAAGACATCAGGAACTATTGAATAGTTACAGTGTGATTAGCTTCAAAGTCACATTATCTTAGAGGGTAAAAAGAAACAGGAGCTGAAATATCATTCTGAAGTCAGTGGTGTTGAAAAGCATAAGTCACTTAAAAAAAATTGTCATCTCAAACCATGTGAGAATTTTATTTTTAGTCAGACTAAGGTGGAATTATGATACAAAACTGACTTTAAGAGGTCACTTATCTCATTTTCCTGCCTAAAAGTCAACTATCTTATGACACTTCTGATATCTTTGGCTTACAATATGAGGCTTTTGTATGTTACAATAATTTATGGCAATTTTCTCCTTAATGTTTTTCTCTCTTAAATGACGTGTTCATGTCTATCATACAAATTTTTTTGGGCTTACAAACTGTCCCTAAGCAATTCATGCTTGCTACACATTTCACAATGTGCAAGAACTCTGAAAAAACAGTGTTTATGAAACTATGCATTTAAATTCATATTTAAATCAAAGAATCTTTGACTGGACTGTGTGCTTTCACTGAAACATTTTTCTCTCTGTTATCTTCCACAAACAACCTTAATAAGCAAGAGCCTTACTATGCCTTGAATTTTGAAACTACAATAAAAGTTTTGATAATGCAGTTTGAGTATATACCAATAGAATATATCAGAAAGTTCCTGTCTTCTGCAAAATAAATGGAGTCCAGAACTTCAGAGTACAAATAACATTTCCTTAGAAACATATTTTCTAAATTATATAAGTTTGAACTTTACTTGAATTTAGGCAGTCAGGTATTTTTACATGTAGAAAAGATTTTGCAACACCAAAAGCATCTGAACATCCATTGGAAAAGGTAGTGGTTGGCTGCCTAATCTATTGGAAAATCCCAAGAAGCAAATATTTGAAATCTGCTAATATACACTTTGGCATATAGATTCTTCATGTTGATAATACTTTCAATGCCAGTCAGTTCACCTGACTGAAAACAAACCATAGTTCAAAGTTTTGAGACCTTTCAAAGATTAATGCTGGTAGCTTAGTGATCTTTGTCTAAACAGTTTTGACCTAATATTGAAGTGAGGAATCAGAGATTAGCACTGATTAGTTGACAGAAAGGTTGAAAACTAAATCTGAGAGAGAAAATAAAAAGAAAACGAGAAAAGGAAACTTTGGGACCATGTGTGAAAAATTATATTTTTGTTTATACTTTCCAACACAATCCACAATCCAGATATACAGACTCCCCAGGGAAATGGTCACAGCACCAAGCCTGCCCGACTTCAGAAGAATTTGGACGTTGCTCTCAGGTACATGGTGTGACTCTTGGAGTGGGCCTGTGCAGGGCCAGGAATTGGACTTTGATGATCATGGGGGGTCTCTTCCAACTCAGGATATTCTATGATTCTATGGTACAAATTAATTTTTTTTTTTTTTTAACAAAAGTTTAGACATACATCATATGTATAATTTTTCAGCTACCAGCAGTGAGTACAAACAAATTAGACTAAGGAAAATTTTTGGAAATATCTAGAATAATGTGTTCATTTACTGTGCTAAATGGTTATCAGATACTTTTACCGTTAACATAGCTTTTTCTTCCCTTGTAAAGAGATTTTCTTTTCCTCCTGAAATAATTTCCATTAGCAAAGAATGCCCCTACAAGACAGTGAGACAGAACTTTTTGTTTATCACTGACACATCCAAAAAACATTTGATATAATAGCAAAAATAATGTCATGCTTTCTTTAAATTTGGAAAACAACTAGATTTAGGCTACAATTATTTTGTAGTTTTAACTAGTATATCCAGTTGAGTTTTCTTCCATATGGTAAACAACTTTCAGTTGTGCAGGAGCACGTTTCAGCAATGCCTAAACTGTTAAGTTCTACTGTTGTTTGGAATAGAAGTATAAATCAGGTAATACACAATAAGCAGGCAAAACACATGAAACCCTCATTCTTACAAAAATGGCAAAAATTTCAATTTTATACTGAAGTACTTTTACAGTCAGTGCATTTTTCTTTGCAGTGGTCAAGTGAGATGGATATTCTGAATTTTAGAAATATAACTAGTTCCTTTTTCTTCCATAGATTGCAAAAGAGATTCAAATGGATCACCTTGGTAACCATATACAAGTCATCAAATTTATCAATATTCTGAATAAGCACAGAATGTCTGAATCACATACTGTTAGCATTTATCTTGAGAAGCATTCTCCTTTTGAACTTTAACAGGTATATTTTTAAGAGTGATGAACAGTAAAGTAATAAATGAACAAAGCAGCTTGTATATTGAAGATAATAGTCTGAAAAAAACCTCAGAAGACAAAGATAAGAAATCTAAAGATTTCTCCCACTCTTTCATTGCTTTATTGATTACTGAATGAGAAAACTGAAAACAAAAATTAAATGTGTATTTAATTTCTACCTGTGTAATATTAACAGTATTCAACTCAGAGTGGAGACAACTAGGAAAAAGATAAAAATTTAATTTACTTTATTGACTTGTTGTACTGTCAGACATTTAATCCTCAGGATCACAGACTGCCCACTGTTACACAAATACTACATATCATGGGGAGTCTGCACTTCAGCGTTAGTGTACAGCTCACACAGTACTAGTATTGTGGTTTATTTGCTATAGACCAGTGATCCTAGATCTAAAACTGAATTCTGGTTGCCATTGATTCTGATGCTTTGAACAAAACTAGAGATAGATATACAAGTTCCATAGCCTTGGAAAATAAGCATATTAACCTCAATTTAACAAAAAGTTATCTACGGTCATGCTTTCTAGTACTTACTTTTTCGCATATATTTCTGATAAAATGACAGACCCTTGTATGAACACACCATAATACAATAGATGCAGTTATAATATAACTGCAACACTAGTATGTGTAAATTAAATATATAAACCATAATGAATCTTCTCACTGTACAATTCATGTTGAGAGAGTTTTATAATGCTTCCTATATGCAATCATGTCCACAGAGTGCATCTAAAAATAATAAACCCAGTGTAAATACTGATACACTTTATTTGAAGTAGTAAAAATGTAAAACATAGCACTTTATTTTCTGACTATTCTTAAAAAGTTTACTTATAACTGTTTGATTCAAGTGATTTCAGAGTGGAGCGAGCAAATTATGTCATCTTATCTCACATAAAATGTAGGTTATAGAATATCACCCAGCAAAACTTGTATCAACTTCACACTTTCTGTTTGAGTAACAGCACGTGCATTAGAAAATTTTCTTTTCTCATTTAAGGTTTTGAGTGTTATATCCTAGTGGTATATTTTTCTCTAGTATATCATACTAATTAAAATCAGAAATTTATTTCTAGGATGGATTTTTGACCTCCACTTGAAACCATGTTTCTATGAGAAAATTATATAAAAATATGTGAAAGACAATCTCTTCCACTAAGAAAGTTCTTGTAGATCTTGACATAAACTCTTAGGCTTCAATCTGATTTGCCATAATTGGAAAGATTAAAAGTCAGAATTTAACAGGTATAGATTGTGGTTATTAGCATGCTTTCTAGGATAAGTGGGGTCATTAAAAAAGGCTACAATTATTTCATTGAAGTTAGTTTTCTTGGCTTCCTGAAACACTTGTGGAGGGATAGAATCTACCAGGGATTTGATGATTTTGGAGTATAAATATAAAAATAAACCCCAGTTATCACAGTTCTTGCTCTGGACACTAAACCTATCTCAATCTCACTGAGGTTCTCTGGATACTCCATTCAACCTACTGATATTCACATGATTTTTTCCTACACATTTATATTTTGTAGGATCATAGAATGGCTCATGTTCAAAGGGACCTTAAAGATCATCTAATCTCAAACCCACTGCCTTCAACAGGGACACCTCCCACTAGACCAGGTTACTCAGAACCTCATCCAACCTGGGCTTGAACACTTCAAGGGATGGGGCATTGTCAGCTTCTCTGGGCAACCTGTTCAAGTGCATCACGACCCTCACAGTAAATAATTTATTCTATATATCTATTACCTCTCTTTCAGTTTGAACCCATCACACTCCTTGTCCTAGCACTACAGTTCCTGATGAAGAATCCCTCTATGACTTTCTTGTAGGCTTCTATGAGGTCTCCACACAACCTTCTGTTCTTCAGGCTAAACAGCCTCATCTTTCTCATCTTGTTTTCATAGCAGGGATGATCTGGTCCCTGTACCAACTTTGTGGCCCTTCTGTGGACTTGCTCCAATAGTTCCATGTCATTCTTACATTGGGGGCACCAGAGTAGGATGCAGTGCTCCAGGTGGGGTCTCACAAGAGCAGAGTAGAGAGGTAGAATCACCTCTCTTGACCTGCTGGCCATGCTCCTTTTGATGCAGCCCAGGATATGGTTGGCCTTTTGGGCTGTGAGTGCACACTGCTGGCTCATGTTGAGCCATGTTTGGCTTGGCTGGCCTGGTTGTTTTCATTTTAGGGAAATTAATTTTTGACTAACAACTCTATTTCTTATAGACACCTAGCAAGGAATCACTCAGTTTTTGAGACATAGAGTGCATCTTCTGTATGTTAAATTGTAAAACGTAGGCTTTAATAATTCTATTTTCTATGTTTTATTATGGAACTAAATGGGAGGTCTGGAATTAATTTCATCTAACTTTAGATCTCTTTTAGTCATCTGCATGCAAATTAGTCCACAAAGTTCCAATTTATAGTCAACAGAGAGAGTGAGAAACACTTTTGGAAGTACTTTAATTGCATACCTTAGGGCAGGATGAACTATATTGCATAAATTCATGTTTCTCTTGATATATTTTAAAGGAAACCTACTCCCTCATTTTAAATTCCACCCTATGTCTTTTTAAGTTCATATTTATGTGTTATCTTAACATATAACCTTTATAATAAGAGAGCCACCCATTTTTTTTTTCTATCTGCAGTCCCCATCATTGTATTTCTGAAATGTTGACAATATCAACTTTATTTTCTTTAATTTCTTGAGGAATGGTGAAATTGTAATGCAGATATACACATAAGGAATTATGTATCATAAGTAACTTGCTAAGTCATGAAAAGAAGATTCTGTACAGGGGCAATATTGATTGAGGGCAATGTTTTGAAGGCCAATCAATGTCTTTATCCTTACAGTTGAAGTTACAGCTCTAAAAATTCTGTAACACAATAGACTGCTATTGCAACTTTAGAGTTATAGATGCAATTACAAAGATTTTGGGTACCCCTTGACAGAATTCTTGTAACATACATATGTATATGTTATTGAAGTAATAGCATCTTAGGCCCCCTTCTAGGCAGGTAACTTATTTACACTCAATAATACCTACTTTTTAATATATTTCTCCCTGAAATGCATAGTTGTAATAGTCTCCTGCAACAATGAGAAAGGAAATATCAGATGAAAGAAAATAGGTGTGAAAATCATACTCCTGTTTAAAACATCCAATTCAAGAAAATAATTCGAGATGAATTCCAACAACTTTTAATTCCAACATTTTTAAGGTAGACTATCATATCAAAAATACTCCCAGAAGATCTGTCTACTGGGATCTTGCCATGGAACTTGGCATATTTTTATATGTGCCAGCTGAAAAGCTTTTGCTTTCATCTGTAGCATTTTATTCCTAATTTTCAAGCTTTCTACAGGAGATAAGGATGCCAAGTTAACATTATACTTATGGTTTATTAATGAGGTTTAACATACTGGAAATTGAGGGGGGGGGAGGGAATTACTTAATGGAAAAGATTGAAATGAAACAGCTGCATGTTAAAAATACTTTCTTTTTAATATTTAATTTTTTTATTATTGTGACCATATGTATAGAGTAAGGTCAAATGGAGTTCACTTTTGTAAAGTTACGTTACTATTTTAAACTACTCAACATTAACTGACCTTTGCAAACACAAATGGACACTTTGATGTTGAGCTAAGTTAAACTGGTTATTTAATAGTAGAGTTAACTGGAACCATAATGTAAATACCAGGATAGCACTAAATAACAAAATACAGTATGAAGATTTTGAGTACTAGGTCTGATAGGTCTGGAGGTGATTTCCATTTACAATGAGTTACAGTGTTAATCCCTAAAATCAAATTTTTTTATTAATTCTGTTATTATGTTTGGCACATAAAATAGTTGTATATCATAAGGAGATTGAATTAAACATAGGGGTATTGCTGTTATTACTTTCTAAAGAACTACTAATTTAATTTTCATGAAAGAGAACTCAAAAAGTGAGTTTCAGTCAAACTTACCCAATATTTTTGTGCCTGACATCTAAGACAAAAATTAGAGCAATTTTTAATCTAGCTATTGAGTTTCTAATCTGGGCATGAAGAAAGGATGCATAAATTAAGAGAACATAGAAAACCTCTGTTCTTCCTCTGCAGAGAGTAATTAAACTACTGGAATTAATCTAATTCTTGCCTTGAAGGCCCGCAGATTCTAATATACAGAATTCCACACTGTATATTGATGTTTAGAGTAAATGTTAGGGGTTTGGTGTACTGTTTTCCTAAAATATCTTGGAATAAAAAGCTGAATAGATATGTAGATCTAACAAAAAACCCAAAAATCGGTTTAATGGGAAAGAATTTCAGTGTATCTAACTGCAGGCAACCAGGGCACAGCTGTAGAATATGAAGCAGTCATGAAAGTCAATGTTCTTTTAAAGTAGGCTGGACTCAATCACTCAGGAACATACCAGGTGCCAGACACTAGCGCACTTGCCATATTTACCAAGGCATCAGAACTGCAGGGCACTGAGTTCCAAGCAGCTTTTTGAGGAGGAATCATAGTTGGAATGAAAGACTATGAAACCAAGATGAAGAGATTTACAAAGATTTGAGAAAACTGATGTAAAATATGAAGGGGATATATTAGAAAAAAGTTTGAAAGTATGTCTCCTAGCTTAGGACCTCCTCCTCTCCTCCCCCATTATATTAAAAAACAATTATCTAATCTTTCATTATGCACCAAAATTATACCAGCATAGCAACACCACTTTAATTATTTTTTCCAATCCTAATTATGTCACATGTGATGTTCTTACATTAGCATAGAATATCAAGAATCATAAAATGTTAAAATGGCTTGAGTTCAAAGGAGCCTTAAAGACCTCCTAGTTCCAACTGCCATCACACTCCACTATGGGCAGAGATTCCACTAGATCAGGTTGCTCAGGGCCCCATCCAACCTGACCTTGAACACTTCCAGGAATTGGGCAACAGGTTCCAGTTTCTCACCACTCTCACAGTTCCAAATTTCCTCGTAATGCCTAATCTATGTGCCTCCTCTTTTAACTTAAAACCCTTCCCTTTGTCCTATTTCTATCTGTCTGTGTAAAATGTCCCTTTCCCTCTTTTTTTATAAGCCCCCTTTAGGTACTGGAAGGCTACTATAAGGGCTCCCTGCAGCCTTGTTGTCTCCAAGCTAAACAACCCTAACTCTCTCAGCCTTAATATATCTATGTGGAAGTCACCACAGTACGAGAAACTCATGCAGATAATTGATTCTTACAATGTAACTGATTCAACTTGAAAGAATACTGTAGATTGATTTCAAAGTGCTATGTATTCCACCAAAGGAATCTGCTTTGAGAGACTGGTACTTTTCCATCTGTATTTTTTCCATCAAGCCCTTAATTTAAAAAAAGGACATAAATACCTAAATATATTCCTGCATGATTGCTCAGTCTATAGATGCAGTGATCAGTGTCCTAAGGTTACTACTGTCTCTGGTAAAGAAGGGTGACCTAAATGTCTTATCTGTCAAGCCCTCAATATCTCAATAAATCTTGACAGTTGAAACATATTCTGAAGGTACTCCTGTATGCTTTATGTTATGCCATGTTAGCAAGGCACAATGATTAAAAAAAATACAATTTTCTTTCTTTAAATATATATAGATATAACTTAGTTCTGTTCTTTGCAACAATTCAAAACTTCCCACTTAGTAAGATCAGAAATGGTTTCATCTACCTAATAAACTTTCTGTTCTGGTAGGGTGTCTTGTGATGAACTAATAAGACTTCAAGGAGAGTGTTCCTGCAGGTCTGGTTCTTATGTCTTTCTGCTCCTCTATGAAGGCTATTTAGAACAGGATCAGAATTGTCAGAATCCCATACCTATAGTTTCAGGGTTTCTGAGAATTCCAAATACTAAAGGAAACCTAAACACTTTCTTGGAAACTTCTTGCCCATGCAGGAGCTGCAACTTCAGTTGTTTTGCGGGTTAATGTTTAATTATAGTCCTTAGTTACATGTCTGAAAAAAATTCCATACCTCAGAAATAGTGGCTGCAGAAATTATTCAGTAAATCACCAAACTTTCCTTGTTGAGCTACTTGCCTTTAAATTTTTTGCAATTCCCATACCAAGAGTTTTAAAGACCCTGAACTACCATGAAAGACTTAAAAGACTAAGTGGAATGGTTAACTTCCACACCTGCCCTTTAAGGAGTTTAATATGTTGGGTATTAGCTGTCCTGGACTTGAATATACTCTGTTGTAATTAAACCTTATTAAGGATGCAAGGTAGTAGGACCTGTAACTTTTTAAGAACTACTAAAATGCCAAGTATTGTATCGGAAATTATGTTGGCTACTGCAGACAATCAAAAGTAGTTTCTCAGTGGCTGTGTTTTGCATTTCACTTAACTATCTCTGTTTCATTATATTAAATATTTTTTCTTTGCAACTCTCACTTTGAGAGTTTAAATGTGAGCACTAAACTACTTCCAGAAGGAAAGCAGAAGATAACTCCAAGATTATGAAAATTTATTGTACATAAATTTTATTAGAAAGCATTGCTTTATTGCCACTCTACTATATTCCTAATTTTAAATGTATAAAATCAGGGGGTTTAAATGTTGAATCTGTGCTATTCATTAACAGCAACATTTGCATTTATATGTGATGTCCTAATAGATACATATTTGACTTCAGTAATTACAGACTCATTCATCCATCTGTGTGAAACATATTTGGTAGGCATCACTGTCAGAATCTATAAAAACATTACCAGTTCGTGATGACAACAGATGGCACAGAAACTGACCAACAAAGTTTGCTTATCTGTAAATACCAGCTCCCTGCTGATGACTAGATTCAGAAGTTGATGTCTAATTGATGACTGAGATATGGCAATAACACTGTTTTATTTTCTATGACTGGTAGGACTAATAATGTGTCTTACCACTTGCTCCAGTGTGTGATTGACAAATAAACCCCTAAACCAGAAGAAAACTCAGAAGACATGGGCAAGGCTGATGTGCCTGTGAAGCTCAGGGAACAAAACAGGGTGTGACTGACCACAGCCATACCAAAGATGACTTTATCTCAGGACACAGGAGAGCAGAGTATGGCCAAATTTTAAAAAGCTATCAAAACCTGAGTGGATCAACTCGAGGTGTAAATGTTTCTCCCTGTATTCATTTGAAGAGCGTGAATATCTCCCAGAGGCAGTCAGACCAGCATGAGAGGAGTGAATCAGTGGTTCAATCACAAATTCTAAAATGTCACAATCAGGCAATTGTATCAATTTAGATACAACTGTATCTAACATTGTACAATATGTTCTGAAACACCACCAAGTCCCTCTTTGGCCTGCTAGTCTAAGAAAAACAATAGTTAGTTTGGGAGTTCAAAAAATTGTCAGTACCTTCTGGACCTATTATTTCCTACAGCAAGACTTTAATGCTGCTTACAGTACTGTCCAATCTAAGAAAGCAGTAAATGGCCTGATAAGAAGCATATCTTCCTGGGTTTCCAGAATGCCAGCCTCCTATCCCCAGTACTCACTTTACACCACTGATCAAGTTTCTGAAGGACTGTGATACAGCCTTGGTTGGATCTCAGCCTGGGTCAACTGCCACTGTAGTCCCTTGCTCCCTTTTTGCAATTATACTCTTTTACTTTCAGGACCATCAAAGCTGAGAGGATGGATCCTACTCACCTGTGCTAGCTCTTCTCTAAAAGGAGCAGGCAGATGAGAATACAGATTTCCTAGGAGTGGACTACTGGGCATACTGGGAATCTATCCCAATCCAAAGGTCAATACCTCTCTCAATGTATTTTACTACTATCTGAAACAAATGATATTACTCAAAAGTTTGTATTTGTGCTTGTTTATTTTTCCTGTCATTCACCTTACCTGAGCCACCTTTCACAGCCCTAAGTCCCCTGCTCAAATGCTACTGCACTTGCTCTTTTATATCAGTTAACTCTTCCTGCCTGAACTTGTTTCACCACAACTGCTGAATGTGAAACATCTAGAAGAGCACAGTGTTGAGTCTTGTACTGCTGGGTTTGCCCCTTAAACTCAAAAAGTTTAACTGCAGAGTACGAGAAACAAACATTAGCTGTATTGCATTGCATGCAAATTCTATGCTTTTAAGTAGTTTTCTAATATACTAGAAGCAATAACTGTAAAAAAAATTTTGTTGCTGCACACAAAACTTCAAGGATAAGTGTTTATTGCCATAAGCTGTAGTTACTGGCAGCAGGACAGCTGACTAGAGTTCTGAGGATGGGCTGAGTGTGAGTTTTATTGCCCTAAAGATTGATATTCACTGTCAATCTAGCATGAGATAAAAATAAAAATAAGTATTTAAGTTTTAAGGAAAGATTTTACTCAGAGAAGCTATACACAGAAATTTCTGCATTGCTATTCTATATATTTCTGTTTACATTCTATTAGACATAGAATGTTGGTAGTACAAATCACAGTCTGAGTAAGCTGTTCTTTTTTTTTCATTAAAAAAATCTATATTTAGTTAGTTCTGTTTAAAAACTCTTTGAAGCTGAGTTTTATCAATTTCTTGATAAGACAAGACAATTTCAAGACGATTTCTTCACTATAGTGTAGTATGGTGACTTTCTTCTTGAGCAAGTATTTTGTCACAATTCCGATCATTTTCTTGCAAGAAGAGCTTGAAATATCATATAAAATGCTAAACTCTACTAGCAAAAAATCTTGGGAGATTATCTCTCTTTTTTTTCTGGCAGCAGAAAGTAATACTTCAGGTAGACTGTCGGATCTTTATAGCATTAAAGTATTTACTGCATAGTCATGATGATACAAAGTTCACTTGGTCAAATTCCTCTCTTTCCCCAAACAAGGTAGTATTGCCTGAGATGAGGGATTACAGTAAAATGAATTGAACATAACTGTTTGTGCAAAGCTTGTTGTTTTTCACTCTTTATCCATCTGAACACTTTGGCTATAGTTTGTTAGGCCTCTGTCAGATTCTCCAAAGCCTGTTGGCTCAGCATTGTATGTCTCCCTGCAGCATGTAAATGTCTATGGACTACGGTGAGTTGTAACTGTGCACAAAGCTGCTGAAGCAGGTGACACTGGGGATCTTGGATGGCTCTCTATAGACCAAGAACTCATTCAGGACACAGAGTCTTTAAAGAGTCTGTTGATCATTTTACTATTGAGTTATCTGTTTATATTCCAAAACCACCCAAAAGATACTCCAAAGTCTTTTTTTTTATAATAATAGGTGAACTTGAACTAGAAAAAGTCCATCAGAAATTATCATTTTTTTATTACTTAGATAAATCTTTTTTTTGTTTTGTTTTGTTTTGCATGATTACAGTTCTGAAACCACGTTTAATTTTATGGGTTTTTTTTTTAAAGTATTTAGTTTTATGGAGCAACATTCAACTAATTTCCTCTCATTTTCCTTGTTATGTTTTCTTCCTACATAAACTTTAGAAAAATGAAGGTTACACTTTATTTAAGAGTGCCATTATACAAATATTACTTTGGGAAGAACTAAAGATGAATAATGTGCACTCTACCATATAAATCAGAATAAACAGGAATCCTTAGCATTCTCTCTAGTCTGACAATGGTCATATGAAGCAAATAAACTAAAAGTTTATTAAAATAGACATCTAATCATATTTTTAAGCAACCTTCATCCAAAAAGTAAAATTAAGGAATTAATTTAAAAAACAATTACAATCTGTAATTAATCTGACTGCATGCATTATTAAACAGTAATTTTTAAAAAATGAACAATAGACAGTTAAGAAAACCTTTGTTAATTTACTCCAGTGTAAAATAAAATAACAAATTTGGTAATATAATTCTAAATTTAGAGAATTCTGATTTTAATTCTTCACAGTTTCTAGAACACTAGAAAAGAGTTCTCTCTTGTTTACAATCTGCAATAATTTTAGATCTGAATGTGTTTTTTTCCCTTATTTTTCCACGGAGATAAAAATATATGTACAGCTGAATCTATGAAAACCATTAATTTCTTGTGGTTCTATGATGAATTCCATAAATATATCAAGTAATGCCTTTCCATATAATCCAACTCTGACACTGTATGACTTTGTGGGGTCCAGTTTCCCTTCTCCCTGTTGTCTGTTAATATCTAACCCATATATATATATAAAAAGAACATTGAATTGCCTGATAGAGCTTTTATAACCAGTTCATTTGTACTGACAATATCCAGCTCAAAACTACTGGATGTTACTGATGCACAGTAGCAGGAGCAGTTCATTATCTGTGCCAAGGCTCCAGGTCTTTCAAGAGAATGAAAAAAAACTGCTTTAATCAAAAGCTGACCATCTTTGGGTTTACTTGAAGACCTGATTCTTTGTGAAGTCTTTGATTCTTTGAAAGAGGTCAGAGTGACATTTCAGTAATGGTTTTCCTTTATTCCGCTTGGCAGAGCAGCTAGTCTATCTTGTAATCAGGCTATGACAAAGACAGGAAGAATCAAAGCAGCTACTGATGTTTAGATGGAAAAATGGCTTACCTGAAAGCTGTTTAGGTATTTTATGAATGCCTTCTGTAAGTATCCATAAAAGAGGTGGTAATATGGGCTTCAGGATCTCTTTGTTTCATAGGTTTGGGCCTCAAGAATAAATTTGTGAATGACCCTTGGAATTAACCTTACATTGTCCAAATTTCAGATATTTCACTTGTTTGTGTAACTTTCTTCCTCAAATTTGCTGCACTGCCCACTTATGTATAAAACTGTAATTGTTGAAGAGTTGACTTGAACCTTTGCCAAGATAAGTAGCTTTAACTCAAACATACATATTTATGAAAGTGTCAATGCAAATGGCATTCCTTCTATTCTTATTCTTATTCTTATTCTTATTCTTATTCTTATTCTTATTCTTATTCTTATTCTT